>JAWQFJ010001898.1:25000-38036 GCA_034096865.1 Theodoxus fluviatilis | reverse complement strand
CAGTCTCCATTAAACATTTCATGAACCGATTCTCGGGAGACTTTTCCTACAGAAGCCAGTGAGGAGCTAAAGGATATTCAAAACTACCTCATCATTGGCCAGTTTCTGTTACACACATCCAGGAGAAAATATTCTCACTTAGTTTAGCTGTGTGGCCATATCATATGACCCTTCCCACTACCCGTCTGATGTAGCGTTTTAACAAGAAAGAGATCTCTCTCGTGGACATGGTTGCAAAACCATCGATAAGATACTTCTGCACACAAATGTTATCGATTACCAATTCATGTCATGTTTGATCAAGACCTAGCGTCCGAGTAGGACTTTGCTGTCAGCACCGCGCATGTGCAATGGGGACCGTGGTAGTGACGGCTCTGTGGGCACGTACCCGGATGACACACACTGCCTTTGTGACGAGAAGTTTCTCCAAAGAGAAGCAAGTCCATGCACATAACAAGAGCACACTCTTTGATTGCCCGCAGCTCGTCTTTGGAGGGAACTTTTCTTTTCCAATTTAATCAGGAAAGACGTCAGTCCACGTGGGGGGAAAGAGCAAGCCTAACCGTCTGTTTGGACTTTCTGGCAAATTACATTTTGGACGTGATATTGGGCTGTAACACTCCTTTCCATCGTTACTGAACCGAGTATTTCCATCAAAGACTACAAACACATTTATATTCTAACCATACACTTCGAAGTACTATTGCTTTCATCTGAAAATTGGCAACTTCACTAAGCAACAGTACGATGTATGACCCATACGAAAGCTCACATTTGCGTACTCAGGCATAGGTGGAAGTGTTTTTGCGTTTTATATTAGTATTATAAACATGACAATGGGTCTTATATTCTTGTCATTTAATTGAGAGTGTACATCCTTCATAGCAAAAACCGTATTTGGCTTGTTGTAATACACTTATACAGCAAAAGTTCATTTAGGTCTAGGTGACAGAATGTGCGCATGGACGACAGTTCATTTATATATACTTTCCCGCAAAACTATTCAAAAAGCTGAACATTTAAAACACCACAGCACCAGTCAATTCTTTTTACTCACATCAAGGGGAGATTACTTTTACTCATGACAAAAATCGGGCAGTTCCGCTGTGTGGTCATGTTAGTTGTCCCCAGCCACTTCCCTTCTGATGTGTCATTCTTGCAAAGGGAGTTATCTCCCCCTGGACATGTCGACAGAGCCGTCACAAGACGCCTTCCACTTCAGGGAGATTCGGGTGATGGCAAACACGTTGCAGCGTTCGCCGCATCGATCTGTCATGGCGGGAAATGATCATCAGCAGTGCACGTACCAAAGAGCCCTTTACAACTATCCTCTTGTAAATCTGACCTCGAGTTGGCTGTCCTTTCTTCTCGACTTGGCGTGAAGAAAACGCTTGGTCCAAGACTCTAAATGCTACTTGTTTGTTTTGTCTGTATGGTTGCCTGTTGGTTGTATATGTCTCGACTAAGTAACAATTCTGCTGCATTGTTTGTTGTCATAACCGTTGTATATATCGCTAATGTTTGACTTTTAAGTGTTATTATTTAGTGAAACGTGTTCCGGTGTGTGTGCTTTACATCATGTTTAAATGTTTATCTTGTGTGTACATCCCGCGTTTTCTATCGCTGTGACGTTGTCGACTTTCGTGTGTCTATTATGTGTCTCCGCTGTTGTTGTTAAGGGTCTCTTGTGTGTGTTTGTGTGGTCTATGTGTGTGTCATTTGTGTCTCTCTATTTCGCTTTAGTGAGACTGTATTGTCTGAATGATCTTCATGTCTCTGTGACTTTCCTCCGTCTGTACTGCGTGTATCTTTGTTGCCGTGCATTGTATACTTATATGGGGTTAATTCGTTGGATCAAGTCAGAAATGATTTTTATAGTGCATGGTCTCTTGCGGGACGTCATTTGAGAGACAGACCAGACAGATATTTAGACTTGCACTTTTCTCCCACGTGAACTGACTTCTTCACCAGACTACATTGCGGATGAAACGTTCGCTCATTAGATCAGCAGCAGGCAGTTAAAGTGTGTGCTCTTGTTATTTGCACGCGTTCGATTTCCTTTAGAGTAAATTCATGTGTGTCTCCCAGAGATATGCCACCAGCACTCTCACTACTGTTGTCCCCATCCTACATAATCGGCGGTGTCAACAAGCACAGACTTCGAGTGTAGGACTCCAGCAAATATGACATGAATCGATTATCGGAAATAGCTGTCCAGAGGCCAATGTAGAGCTGAAAGGCGCTCAGTGTCTTCATATTTTTTATACATTCTTGTCTGACTGAGTCAGGAGATAAAGATAGTGCAAGTCACTGCGCAAGATTAGAGATTAAAGTAGAGGTTCTTCTGCAAAATATATTGTTTTATAGCGTCCCTCATTCGTTTTGTTTTTGTCGTGTTAGTTTATTTTTTGTGTGTACACATACCTGTATTGTACATTTGTTCGTATACACTGTCAATGTGTCTTGTGTTTTTGTGTTTGGCTTATCTCGCATAATCTGTGGTGTCACTCTGGCTTGCTTTGTACAAGTTGTGTAAATTTTGTTTATGGCTGCCGTTTGTGTCCAACGTCTCTATAAGTTCCTTCCCTTAGTCTGCTAATTAGGGATATATTTAGGACACAACTATTCCTCTACTGTCTCCACGAAGTAACTTTTCTGCTGCATTGTTTGTTTTCATAACCGTCGTATAATTATATCGCTAATATTTGACTCTCGTTTGTGTCGTTGTTTTGTGTAAAACTTTCTGGTGTGTGTACTTCACATTCTGACTGGTTATTTATCTTGTGGGTACATTCCGCGTTTTCTATCGCCGTAACTTTATCTGTTTTCTTGTGCCTATACTGTGTCTCCGTTGTTGTTGTTAAGGGTCTTTCGTGTGTGTGTTTGTGTTGTCTATGTGTGTGTCATTTCTGTCTCTCTCTTTCGCCCGTGTTTGCCTGTTTGGCCTGAATGATCTGCATATGTGTTAGAATTTCCTATCTCTGTGATTTGTCTATCTTTGTTGTCCTACATCAGCTTTAGTTTTCATTGAAGTTAGTCGGCTCAGTCAAGATTGAAATGATGGTTACAGCGCAAGGCCACTTGCGGGACGACATGTGAAAAATGATCAGATATATATTTAGTCTTGCACTTTTGTCCCACGTGAACTGACTTCTTTTCCAGACTACACAGCGGAGTAAAAGTTCTTTTCTTGGCCAGCAGCGGGCAATTAAAGTGTGTGGTCTTGTTATTTGCTTGAACTCCATTCTCTCTTGAGAAAACTCTCGTCACAAAGGCAGCCAGTGTCTCCCACAGACGTGCCAACAGAGCCGTCACTACTTTGGGCCCCATCCCACCTGAACGTTGATGACGACAGTCACCTATTGAAAGTCTCAGTCTCCATGGAATTTGGCATGAACCGTTCCTTGAGAAACGTGTTTTCCAGAAGGCAGGGTGAACATTTACGATAGTCAAAACTAGCTTAGCATAGGCCAGTTCCTGTTACACACATCCAGGAGAAAATGTTCTTACTGATGTCAAGCATCATAAAGTTTAGCTCTGTGGCCATGTTATTTGATCCTACCCACGACCCATCTCACGTAACGTTTTCACCAGAAACAGTTTTCTCTCGAGGATATTTCTGCAAACCCATCAACAAATGGCTTCTGGATACAAATGTTATCGATTACTAATTAATTTCATGTTTGATCCAGACCTAGCGTCCGAGTAGGAGTTTGCTGACACCACCGCGCATGCGCAATGGGGACCGTGGTAGTGACGGCTCTGTGGGCACGTCCCCGGAGGACACACACTGCCTTTGTGACGAGAAGTTTCTCCAAAGAGAAGCAAGTCCATGCACATAAGAATAGCACACACTTTGATTGCCCGCAGCCGGTCTATGGAGGAAACTTTTCTTTTTCAATTTAATCAGGAAAGACGTCAGTCCACGTGGGGGGAAAGTGCAAGTCTAACCGTCTGTGTGGTCTTTCTGGCAAATTACACATTGGACGTGATCGTGTGCTGTTACATTCCTTTCCATCGTTAATGAACCGATTATATCCCACAAAACCTACAAACACATTTATATTTTAACCACACAATTCGAAGTAGCATTGCTTACATTGGAAAATTGCAAATTTACTAAGCAACAGTAGGATGTATGACCCATAGGAAAGCTCACATTTGCGTACTCAGGAATTGGTGGTAGTGTTTTTGCGTTTTAAATTATTATTATAAACATGACAATGGATCTTATATTCTTGTCATTTAATTGAGATTGCGCATCCTTTATAGACAAAACCGTATTTTGCTTGTTGTAATACACGTATACAGCAAAAGGTCATTTAGGTCTAGTTGACAGATTGTGTGCATGGACGACAGTACATTTACAGATAATTTTCCGCAAAACTATTCAAAAAGCTGAAAATTTAAAACCACCACAGCACCAGTCAATTCTTTTTATACACATCAAGGGGAGATTACTTTCACTCATGACACAAATCGGGCAGTTCCGCTGTGTGGCCATGTTAGTTGTCCCCAGCCACTTCCCTTCTGTTGTGTCATTCTTGCAAAGCGAGTTCTCTCCCCTGGACATGTCAACAGAGCCGTCACAAGACGCCTTCCTTCAGGGAGACTCGGGTGATGGCAAACACGTTGCAGCGTTCTCCGTATCGATCTGTCATGGCGGTATTGATTATCGGCAGTGTCTGTACCAAACAGCCTATTACTTTATTTAATCTGACCAAGAGCTGTCTGTCATGTCTTCTACACAGAGCATGGAATAAAAACGCTTGGTCCAGGGCCCGTAGCCAGAACGGCGATTTATATTTTTAACACTCGATTTATCACGTAACCCCTTGTTATCTTCATCGGTTAGATAAGATACGCTCGTCAGAGGATCCTAAGTTGCGCTTTGCTATATATACTGGTTTCCAGCCAAGGGAGAGCGGAACAGACAGTTGGAATCGTCTGAGTTTAGAAATAAATCGGCGTTAAAATAACTCGCCGTTCTGGATAAGGGCCCTGGACACTAAATGTCACGTGTTTGTTTTGTGTAAAAGTTGTGCATCTGTACTTTATGTCCATCTTGTGCTTGTGTATAACTTATGTGTGTTCGGCATCAGACTGTCTTCAGCATCTGTTTTGCATGTGTCACATGTGGGGATGCCTTGTGTGTAAGCCATGTGTGTCTCTCCCGTTTCACTGGTGTGTTCGCCTGTATGTTGTGTCTGTCTCGAATAAGTAACTATTCTGCTGCATTGATTGTTTTCATAATCGTCGTAAATTTTTCCACTGTTTGACTCTTCTATGTGTCGTTGTTTTCTAAACAATTTTCCGGGTGTATGCTAAATATCCTGACTGGGTGTTTATATGTATGTACATCGCGCATTTTCTGTGCCTGTGACGTTGTCGGTTTCCTTGTGTGTCCATTCTGTGTCTTCACTGTTGTTGTTAAGAGTCTGCGATGTGTGTGTAATGCCTGTGTGTCATTTGTGTCTCTCTCTTTTGCGTCTGTGAGGCTGTTTTGTCGAGATAGTCTGCACGTCTGTTAGAATTTCCTACCCCTGCGATTGTTGTGTCTGTGTTGTCGTATATCAGTTGTAGTTTTCACTGGACTTAGTCGGTTCAGTCAAGACTGAAATGATTGTTACAGCGCATGGTCACTGGCGAGGAGTAATTTGACAGAAAGTCCAGACAGACGTTTAGACTTGCACTTTTCTCCCACGTGGGCTGACTTCTTTTCCAGAGTGCATCGCGGAGAACAAGTTCCTTCCATAGGTCAGCAGCAGGAATGAAATTATGTGGGCCTGTTGTTTGGCAGAAAGGCGCTTCTGTTTTGAGTAAATAAATGGCACGAATCAGCCAATGCTTTCCAGAGTCGTGCCACCAGCACCCTCACTACTGTGGTCCCCATCGTACATAATCGGCGGTGTCAACAAGCACCGACATCGAGTGTAGGTCTCAAGCAAATATGACATGAATCGATCATCGGAAATGGTTGCCCAGAGGCCAATGTAGAGCTGAAAGGCGCTCTGTGTCTTCACAGTTTTGATCCTTTCTCGTCTGACTGAGTCAGGAGACAAAGATAGTCCAAGTCATTGAGCACGATGAGAGATAAAATGAAATGTTCTTCTGCAAAATACTTTGTTTTATAGCGTCCTTTATGTGTTTTCTGTAATGTGAATCGTGTGAGTTTATTTATTTTGTGTACACATACCGGTATTGTTGTACATTTGTTCGAATAAACCGTCAATGTTTCTTGTGTCTTTGTATTTGGCTTTTTGGGCATGATCTTTGGTGTGTCTCTGGTTTGCTTTGTATGTGTTGTGTACTTCTTGTTTATGGCTGACGTGTGTGACCAATGTCTCTATAGGTTACATCTGTTAGCCTGCTAATTGAGCGATATATTTAGGACAGAACTATACTTCTACTGTCTCCACTAAGTAACTATTCTGCTACATTGTTTGTTTTCATAACCGTAATATACATCACTAATGTTTAACTTGTATGTGTCATTGTTTTGTGAAACGTTTTCCGGTGTGTGTGCTTCACATCCTGTCTGGGTGTTTATCTTGTGCGTACATTTCGCGTTTTCTATCGCTATGACGTATTCGGTTTTCGTGTGTCTATTCTCTGTCTCTAATGTTGTTGTTAAGGGTCTTTCGTGTGTGTGTTTGTGTTGTCTACGTGTGTGACATTTGTGTCTCTCTACTTCGCCTGTGTGAGCTTGTTTGGCCAGGATGATCTGCATATCTGTATTATTTTCCTATCTGTGTGATTTGTGTATCATTTGTTGTCCTACATCAGCTTTAGTTTTCATTGGAGTTAGTCGGCTCAGTCTAGATTGAAATGATGGTTACAACGCATGGTCACTAATGGAACATCATTTGACAGACAGACCAGACATATATTTAGTCTTGCACCTTTCTCCCACGTGAACTGACTTCTTTTCCAGACTACACAGCGGATGAAAAGTTCCTTTCTTGGCCAGCAGCGGGCAATTAAAGTGTGTGGTCTTGTTATTTGCACAAACTCCATTCTCTCTTGAGAAAACTCTCGTCACAAAGGCAGCCAATGTCTCCCAGAGACGTGCCAACAGAGCCGTCACTACTTTGGGCCCCATTCCACCTGAACGTTGATGACGACAGTCATTTATTGATAGTCTCAGTCTCCATTACACATTGCATGAACCGATTCTCGGGAGACTTTTCCTACAGAAGCCAGTGAGGAGTTAAGGATATTCAAAACTACCTCATCATTGGCCAGTTTCTGTTACACACATCCAGGAGAAATATTCTCACTTAGTTTAGCTGTGTGGCCATATCATATGACCCTTCCCACTACCCGTCTGATGTAGCGTTTTAACAAGAAAGAGATCTCTCTCGTGGACATGGTTGCAAAACCATCGATAAGATACTTCTGCACACAAATGTTATCGATTACCAATTCATGTCATGTTTGATCCAGACCTAGCGCCCGAGTAGGACATTGCGGTCAGCAGCAGGCATGTGCAATGGGGACCGTGGTAGTGACGGCTCTGTGGGCACGTACCCGGATGACACACACTGCCTTTTTGACGAGAAGTTTCTCCAAAGAGAAGCAAGTCCATGCACATAACCAGAGTACACACTTTGATTGCCCGCAGCCGGTCTATGGAGGGAACTTTTCTTTTCCAATTTAATCAGGAAAGACGTCAGTCCACGTGGGAGGAAAGTGCAAGCCTAACCGTCTGTCTGGTCTTTCTGTCAAATTACATTTTGGACGTGATATTGGGCTGTAACACTCCTTTCCATCGTTACTGAACCAAGTATTTCCATCAAAGACTACAAACACATTTATATTTTAACCATACACTTCGAAGTACTATTGCTTACATCTGAAAATTGGCAACTTCACTAAGCAACAGTACGATGTATGACCCATACGAAAGCTCACATTTGCGTACTCAGGAATTGGTGGAAGTGTTTTTGCGTTTTAAATTAGTATTATAAACATGACAATGGATCTTATATTCTTGTCATTTAATTGAGATTGTACATCCTTTATAGACAAAACCGTATTTGGCTTGTTGTAATACACTTATACAGCAAAAGATCATTTAGGTCTAGGTGACAGATTGTGCGCATGGACGACAGTACATTTACAGATAATTTCCCGCAAAACTATTCAAAAAGCTGAAAATTAAAAACACCACAGCACCAGTCAATTCTTTTTACACACATCAAGGGGAGATTACTTTCACTCATGACAAAAATCGGGCAGTTCCGCTGTGTGGCCATGTTAGTTGTCCCCAGCCACTTCCCTTCTGATGTGTCATTCTTGCAAAGGGAGTTCTCTCCCCTGGACATGTCAACAGAGCCGTCACAAGACGCCTTCCACTTCAGGGAGACTCGGGTGATGGCAAACACGTTGCAGCGTTCGCCGTATCGATCTGTCATGGCGGGAAATGATCATCAGCAGTGCCCGTACCAAAGAGCATGTTACAACTATCCTCTTTTAAACCTAAGCACGAGTTGGCTGTCCTTTCTTCTCGCCTTGGCGTGAAGAAAACGCTTGGTCCAAGACTCTAAATGCTACTTGTTTGTTTTGTCTGTATGGTTGCCTGTTGGTTGTATCTGTCTTGACTAAGTAACAATTCTGCTGCATTGTTTGTTGTCATAACCGTTGTATATCTCGCTAATGTTTGACTTGTAAGTGTTATTGTTTTGTGAAACGTTTTCCGGTGTGTGTGCTTTACATCATGTTTAAATGTTTATCTTGTGTGTACATCCCGCGTTTTCTATCGCTGTGACGTTGTCGACTTTCGTGTGTCTATTATGTGTCTCCGCTGTTGTTGTTAAGGGTCTCTTGTGTGTGTTTGTGTGGTCTATGTGTGTGTCATTTGTGTCTCTCTATTTCGCTTTAGTGAGACTGTATTGTCTGAATGATCTTCATGTCTCTGTGACTTTCCTCCGTCTGTACTGCGTGTATCTTTGTTGCCGTGCATTGTATACTTATATGGGGTTAATTCGTTTGATCAAGTCAGAAATGATTTTTATAGTGCATGGTCTCTTGCGGGACGTCATTTGAGAGACAGACCAGACAAAAATTTAGACTTGCACTTTTCTCCCACGTGAACTGACTTCTTCACCAGACTACATTGCGGATGAAACGTTCGCTCATTAGATCAGCAGCAGGCAGTTAAAGTGTGTGCTCCTGTTATTTGCACGCGTTCGATTTCCTTTTGAGTAAATTCATGTGTGTCTCCCAGAGACGTGGGTCCAGCACTCTCACTACTGTGGTCCCCATCCTACATAATCGGCGGTGTCAACAAGCACCGACATCGAGTGTAGGTCTCAAGCAAATATGACATGAATCGATCATCGGAAATAGCTGTCCAGAGGCCAATGTAGAGCTGAAAGGCGCTATGTATCTTCACAGTTTTTTTCCTTTCTCGTCTGACTGAGTCAGGAGATAAAGATAGTGCAAGTCATTGCGCAAGATTAGAGATTAAAGTAGAGGTTCTTCTGCAAAATATATTGTTTTATAGCGTCCCTCTTTCATGATTTTTTTTAGTCGTGTTAGTTTATTTGTTTGTGTGTACACATACCTGTATTGTACATTTGTTCGTATACACCGTCAAAGTGTCTTGTGTCTTTGTGTTTGGCTTATCTCTCATAATCTTTGGTGTGCCTCTGGTTTGCTTTGTACAAGTTGTGTAAATTTTGTTTATGGCTGACGTTTGTGTCCAACGTCTCTATAAGTTACTTCCCTCAGTCTGCTAGTTAAGGATATATTTAGGACACAACTATTCCTCTACTGTCTCCACGAAGTAACTTTTCTGCTGCATTGTTTGTTTTCATAACCGTCGTATATATCGCTAATATTTGACTCTCGTTTGCGTCGTTGTTTTGTGTAAAACTTTCTGGTGTGTGTACTTCACATTCTGTCTGGTTGTTTATCTTGTGGGTTCATTCCGCGTTTTCTATCGCCGTGACTTTGTCTGTTTTCGTGTGTCTATAATGTGTCTCCGTTGTTGTTGTTAAGGGTCTTTCGTGTGTGTGTTTGTGTTGTCTACGTGTGTGTCATTTGTGTCTCTCTCTTTCGCCCGTGTTTGCCTGTTTGGCCTGGATGATCTGCATATCTGTTAGAATTTCCTACCTCTGTGATTTGTGTATCTTTGTTGTCCTACGTCAGCTTTAGTTTTCATTGAAGTTAGTCGGCTCAGTCAAGATTGAAATGATGGTTACAGCGCATGATCACTTGCGGGAGGTCATGGGAAGAAAGACCAGACATATAATTTAGTCTTGCACTTTTCTCCCACGTGAACTGACATCTTTTCCAGACTACACCGCGGAGGAAAAAATGCATTTCGTGAACAGCAGCGCGCAATTAAAGTGTGTGGTCTTGTTATTTGCACAAACTCCATTCTCTCTTGAGAAAACTCTCGTCACAAAGGCAGCCAGTGTCTCCCACAGACGTAGCAACAAAACCGTCACTACTTTGGGCCTCATCCCACCTGAACGTTGATGACGACAGTCACCTATTGAAAGTCTCAGTCTCCATGAAACATGGCATGAACCGATCCTTGAGAGACGTGTCTTCCAGAAGGCAGTGTGAACATTTACGATAGTCAAAACTAGCTTAGCATAGGCCAGTTTCTGTTACACACATCCATGAGAAAATGTTCTTACTTATGTCAAGCATCGGAAAGTTTAGCTCTGTGGCCATGTTATTTGCTCCTACCCACGACCCATCTCACGTAGCGTTCTCACCAGAAATAGGTTTCTCTCGTGGATATTTCTGCAAACCCATCAACAAATGGCTTCTGGATACAAATGTTATCGATTACTAATTGATGTCATGTTTGATCCAGACCTAGCGTCCGAGTAGGAGTTTGCTGTCACCACCGCGCATGCGCAATGGGGACCGTGGTAGTGACGGCTCTGTGGGCACGTCCCCGGATGACACACACTGCCTTTGTGACGAGAAGTTTCTCCAAAGAGAAGCAAGTCCATGCACATAACAAGAGCACACACTTTGATTGCCCGCAGCCGGTCTATGGAGGGAACTTTTCTTTTCCAATTTAATCAGGAAAGACGTCAGTCCACGTGGGGGGAAAGTGCAAGTCTAACCGTCTGTGTGGTCTTTCTGGCAAATTACATCTTGGACGTGATCGTGTGCTGTAACATTCCTTTCCATCGTTAATGAACCGATTATATCCCACAAAACCTACAAACACATTTATATTTTAACCACACAATTCGAAGTAGCATTGCTTACATTGGAAAATTGCAAATTTACTAAGCAACAGTAGGATGTATGACCAATAGGAAAGCTCACATTTGCGTACTCAGGAATTGGTGGTAGTGTTTTTGCGTTTTAAATTAGAGTTATATACATGACAACGGATCATGTATTCTTGTCATTTAAATGAGATTGCGCATCCTTTATAGACTAAACCGTATTTTGCTTGTTGTAATACCCGTATACAGCAAAAGGTCATTTAGGTCTAGTTGACAGATTGTGTGCATGGACGACAGTACATTTACAGATACTTTTCCGCAAAACTATTGAAAAAGCTGAAAATTTAAAACCACCACAGCACCAGTCAATTCTTTTTACACACATCAAGGGGAGATTACTTTCACTCATGACAAAAATCGAGCAGTTCCGCTGTGTGGCCATGTTAGTTGCCCCCAGCCACTTCCCTTCTGATGTGTCATTCTTGCAAAGGGAGTTCTCTCCCCTGGACATGTCGACAGAGCCGTCACAAGACGCTTTCCTTCAGGGAGACTCGGGTGATGGCAAACACTTTGCAGCGTTGGCCGTATCGATCTGTCATGGCGGTATTGATTATCGGCGGTGTCTGTACCAAACAGCCTATTACTTTTTTTTAATCTGACCAAGAGCTGTCTGTCATGTCTTCTACACAGAGCATGGAGTAAAAACGCTTGGTCCAGGGCCCGTAGCCAGAACGGCGATTTATCTTTTTAACACTCGATTTATCACGTAACCCCTTGTTATCTTGATCGGTTAGATAAGATACGCTCGTCAGAGGATCCTAAGTTGCGCTTTGCTATATATACTGGTTTCCAGCCAAGGGAGAGCGGAACAGACAGTTGGAATCGTCTGAGTTTAGAGATAAATCGGCGTTAAAATAACTCGCCGTTCTGGATACGGGCCCTGGACACTAAATGTCACGTGTTTGTTTTGTCTGTACTTTATGTCCATCTTGTGCTTGTGTATAACGTATGTGTGTTCGTCATCAGACTGTCTTCAGCATCTGTCTTGTATGTGTCACATGTGGGGATGCCTTGTGTGTAAGCCATGTGTGTCTCTCCCGTTTCACTGGTGTGTTCGCCTGTCTGTTGTGTCTGTCTCGACTAAGTAACTATTCTGCTGCATTGTTTGTTTTCATAATCGTCGTAAATTTTTCCATTGTTTGACTCTTCTAAATGTCGTAGTTTTCTATACAATTTTCCGGGTGTATGCTAAATATCCTGATTGGGTGTTTATCTGTGCGTACATCGCGCATTTTCTGTGCCTGTGACGTTGACGGTTTCCTTGTGTGTCCATTCTGTGTCTCCACTGTTGTTGTTAAGGGTCTGTGATGTGTGTGTAATGACTGTGTCATTTGTGTCTCTCTCTTTCGCGTGTGTGAGGCTGTTTTGTCTGGATGGTCTGCACGTCTGTTAGAATTTCCTACCTCTGCGATTGTTGTGTCTTTGTTGTCGTATATCAGTTGTAGTTTTCACTGGAGTTAGTCGGTTCAGTCAAGACTGAAATGATTGTTACAGCGCATGGTCACTTTCGACATGGATCTAATATAGAATGGATAGCTGACTGTGGCGTGTAGAGAAATAAGTTCGCCGATAGCCTCGTTTTCGCAATTGCTCTGATTGCACTTCCGGCTGCTCCGCTTTCAATGGCCAATGCCTTTGTTAGTGTAAACACCTGGCGAAAATCACGATTTTTGTGTCTTAGTTTTAGCCATCTTAATTTTTTCTCGGCATAAATCGGTGGGAAAATGGGTCTAGTTTGTAACCCTGTGTTTAGTTTTGTTGTCAGTCATTTC
>JAWQFJ010001898.1:12500-20000 GCA_034096865.1 Theodoxus fluviatilis | reverse complement strand
GGAAATTGAGGACGGTCCTGTCCTGTCCAGTCCTGATGTTCGAGGTCTCTGGCTGCTTGGGGCTGCCCATGTCTGAGCCACTGGAGAGGGCTCTGAAAGCTGTGGAACCAAGGCTTCCAGATGATGAGGGGGGCATCACTTGCTCCAGCTGTATGGTACACTGTCCACAGAAATTTTGCCTCAACAATTTTCTGCTCAGCACCCAGTCAGAGGCAGCCGTGAAAGTGCAGGTGAACTTCTCTTAAAATCAATTAAAACCCCAGCAGTTTGATCAGAATTTGTCTCACTGATGTCCATAACTTGTAGCTACTGTGGTAGTCATCATGTGCTTGGCTTGTAAGCATGCAAACACACCATCATTACACAGCACTGTAAACACTGTAGATATTTTTTACAATGTACTTTTCCATGCAAATGCTACAATGACCCCAAAAATGATGAACCGATTAAGAGCTTTCAAAGTAGTGCATCAAAAGTTGCACGCATGCACTCACGAACACACACACACACACACACACACACACACACACACACCAACCCTTACTTAATGCTTTCAGTATTATTGAAGACTGATGGACAAATACATACCAACAGGAATCTGAAGATCAGTTGCGTGTCTTGCAATAAAATCAAAAGGAATGGCATTTCGACATACACATTTGGCAAAATAGTAAACATAATTGTAACATTGGGTTTACCTATAGAAAAGCAAACTCACAAATAAAAAGCAGGCACCAAGAACTTACATGTGGATTCTCAAAATACATGTATACATCTGTTCTATCAAACACTGCTCTAGCCATAAACTTTACTGCTTCACAACAGGATGACATGCATGTGTCACTGAATCAAAAACCTGGTGGTACTTGTTTGACATTTTTATTTCATATGGCTATTTCCCTCGGGCTGTGAGTTTCATGAGGTTTGGCCCATGTGTGAGTAAAATCTTGGCCCTAGGGTTAAACGTGTCAAACAAGAACAAATCTTTGTTCATTTCAGTGATTATACTTTATGTGTACATGTAAGAGTGTGTGCAGTACATGAGTTAACAGATAACATTCTGATAAATCAGGACTTCATGATGACTTCAGATATGCCAAGTGATTTGAAAATGTCAGAACAAAATAACTTCATCAAGAGGTACATACAAACCTAAATTGGTATACTATTATAGGTTTTTACATGACATGATCATCCTAAAAAAGAGCTATGATACAGCAAAGAGCATCTCACTTGATTTCTCATTGATTTCAAGCTTGCCTTTAGCACTACAGATGAAACAATCAAAATCAGAGAACTGATCCATGCTTATTGATGTTGTGTGATGCTATTACATAGTAAATATTACTCTATGAGAAAGTCAGTTGTAAATAAGCTATGACTGGTAATTACAAAATAAACCCCCAAAACATACAAACATGCAACACCTCCTTTGATGCAGACAGGGAGGTCATGACCTTTGTCCCCACCTGTCCTCATAACTTTTCTACCTCTCCCCAGCAAGGCTTTAATTTCATGTTGGGAGTGTCTGCCTCCTTGCATGTTGTCAACTGAATATACCAAACCACTTTTATAAAATTCCACATGTAGACCTCTCTTGACAATCAGGAGAGAGGTGTAAATATTGAGGGAAGAAACATAAGAAAAAAGTAATGACAAGAAATGCTGGCTTAAGTAGTACACGAACTACTATGCCCCCAAAAAGTATTCAATTATGAATTGGAGCAGAGTAATGTAAATCAAACCATGGAAAAACAAGAGTCACTGGAAAAAGAAAAGAAAAGAAAAGTTTCACTGCTGGTGGATACAGAGGAGCATTTGAAAGAATGTGATGGAGAAGAACGAGTCTTGGTCCACACTCCAGTTCTGAAGAGTCCTGTCACTGAGATTTACTGTTCTTTACTGATTGAAATTGCAACACCATACTCACAGAATAAAAGCCATTGCAAATAGTGGCCATGATGATACTTGTACATGAAATGACACATCCACTTCCACTGAGGAAAGGATTACTTGGTTAATTGGAAAGGCATGAAATAGAAATGTTTCACAATTGTTAATGGAAAGATTGTCAAAATGCAACAACTTTATTTAAACATTTGTGTTCCAAACATTTACTATGGAAAAAAAAATATGTAGAAGGAATTTGGGCAGTCATATACCTAAGG
The DNA here is from genome assembly GCA_034096865.1 of Theodoxus fluviatilis. Classification (NCBI taxonomy): domain Eukaryota; kingdom Metazoa; phylum Mollusca; class Gastropoda; order Cycloneritida; family Neritidae; genus Theodoxus; species Theodoxus fluviatilis. The sequence continues at coordinate 17,832 of JAWQFJ010001898.1, read as the reverse complement.
TGCACATAAATCAATATTTCCAAGAAAGTGAATTCCTAGGTTCTCAAAAATGCACATGACTGGCATCCCATAAGATACAATATGAAAAAAAGCATCCATCGTCCTCTCAAGGCATGCTGTTCACTGTCCTCTCAAGGCATGCTGTTCACTGTCTTCTCAAGGCATGCTGTTCATTGTCCTCTCAAGGCATGCTGTTCACTGTCCTCTCAAGGCATGCTGTTCACTGTCCTCTCAAGGCATGCTGTTCACTGTCCTCTCAAGGCATGCTGTTCATTGTCCTCTCAAGGCATGCTGTTCACTGTCCTCTCAAGGCATGCTGTTCACTGTCCTCTCAAGGCATGCTGTTCACTGTCCTCTCAAGGCATGCTGTTCACTGTCCTTTCAAGGCATGCTGTTCACTGTCCTCTCAAGGCATGCTGTTCACTGTCCTCTCAAGGCATGCTGTTCACTGTCCTCTCAAGGCATGCTGTTCACTGTCCTCTCAAGGCATGCTGTTCACTGTCCTCTCAAGGCATGCTGTTCACTGTCCTCTCAAGGCATGCTGTTCACTGTCCTCTCAAGGCATGCTGTTCCTGTCCAAAACTGCATCAAAATACCACTCAATGCAGAGAGGATGCTTTTGCTGTACATGTTTACCAGTGAATCCTAAACACAAAATCTTGATTATTATGAAATATTAGAACATATACATGCACACACACATACACACACACACACACTCACACACACACAGACACACACACATACACACACACACATACACACACACACACACACACACACACCGCCCCTAAAGAAATCAGAGTAAAGTATATAAAGTGATTTGCTATGCATGTACATGTTTGTATAACTATAAGGTACAATTAAAAAGGGAGACATTTGCCATTTACCAAAGCAAGGCGACAAGTATGAGAGCATAATTGCAGTAGTTAGAATAGGAATATATATAAATAGAATTTGAGTAAAGGATTCCTGGCATTGCCTTCATGACTGATTTTCCAGTTGCCACACAACTAAAACACAGGAGTGCCAAATTAAAGCACCAAATATTATCTAACTAATGAAACAAGTAATGAGTAACCATCATCCATAACGTTCATGTACTTCCCCGTCATTTCTCCCCGAGTCACTTTTCCTAATCGGTCATTAATCCCCTGTGTCCATTTCTCCCCAGGGGTTATTTCCACCTCCACCCAGCCCCTTTCGCACGTTTCCACCTCAGTCATTTTCTTCACCGCTTCAACCCACCCTTTCCATTCTACTCCACTCCAAAAAGAACTTTGTATTTCTCTCATCCCCATCGTCATTTGCAGGTTCCTTTTGAGTTTTCAAGATTCCTTCTCGACCAGAACTCAATCAATCTAATTTGCGCTATTCTACTCGATCGCACAACTCAGAATTTTTCGAACGAATGTCCATGAAAACTTTGATCATTTTACTGCATATAAATGACTTCTTAATCTTTGAATTACAATAGAAACACGATTCAGTTATCACACTCATTATACTACCCATTAATGAAATATTCATTTGGGAGGGGAGAGACGAAGAAAATATCCGGTTAAGTGATCTTCAAGGTCGAAATATCTGAGGACGAAATGACCAGGGGGGTGGGTGGGTGGGTGAGGTGGGGGTGGGGAGGAGTTTTGAGGGGGAAAATTACCAGGTAGAAATGACCTATCCATACTACTAAAGGGAAAAATATGCAGGCAAGAGGCCTATATGTAATCTAGATTAAGTTCAGTATTTCAAGTTTTCTCCAGACTTCAGTAAGTTTGATCAGGATTTGCGTGAATGCATTTACAGAATCTGAATATTGGTGACTGCACGTTTTTCCTCAAAACATTTAAAACTGCAATATATTTATCACCCAGCTTTCTTGCATATTCCCCGTGATTAGTACCTGGCTTTCTTATTTTTTTAAATCTCAATGCTCACAAGTTGTAATTGATTATAGCATCACTACAACGATACACCATACGCATTTGAAGTCATATCTTCTCAATACATTCATTCATCATCTTAAATTCACACCTGTGCAGCAGTGGAAACAAGGACAGTCAAGCCTGCAAGCACAAAAGGACTGGGTTTGTTGTTTCATGGCACTGCCCGAGTCCATTCTACTAATTGTCAGCCGAGCTCTTGACTGAGACAACACAACTTATTAGCCAAGTGTTGCTACAAAACGGGTATTCTGGCGCTCTTTTCTTTAAGCAGTATGCTTACAACGAACATACAGGTGTACAATGCAAATTTCTCGCGACACTAAAAAACAACGGCATACGTTTACATGTAGTTGCACGTTAGATTGTAGCTAACAGTTTTCCCTCCCTTCGAATATTTTCTTCCACAGCGTCAGTTTTTCATAGGTCGTGACAGCAAAGGGAGCGTACAACTTGTTCATCCCAGAAGTAAGGAGGCGTGCCTGGCGGGGGGGGGGGGGGGGGGGGGGGGGGGGGGGAGGAGGAAATTGCGTCATCAGTTACATGACTGCACAAGGAGAATTCGAGAACATCTCTCTTCGAACTCGCGTTCGAGCTTTGTCTTTCAGCATTCGATGCAGTCTACTTCTATCTTTCCTTCTTTTCCTCTCATATTCCCGCTTAATGTGTTCTATTTCCACCTTGAACATTCGCTTTCTTTCCTCTTTCTCCTGACGAAAGGACTCCAGCAAAAACGTCTTGCCTTCTTCCATTTTCTCCTGCACAACTCTGTTCATTTCTTGCTGTGCCATGGCGCTGGCTCGGAGTTGACTGACTTCTCTTCGGTAATCCTCCAAGATTCTCTCTGGTTTTTGTTCCTTGTGTGTAAGTTCTTGAACGACAGCGGCTCCATCTGTGAGCGGGCTGATGACTGCTTGGTTGGAAAGACTCTGTCTCCCTGTAGTCAGCGTCGCCGGTGATGCTCCATCCTGCACGAATAAAATGTAGCGGGCAACGGTTTGAGAACATAATAGTATGTAGTCTTCAGGAAACACTATTTAAGCTGGATAGCGTGCCCGTGTTTGGTGCAGTCTTTAATCGGGTTATCGATAATAGTGAGTAAACAATTTGACAATGCGACTTTGAGATATTAAAAACAACCATGCGAATGCACGTGCTTTGAATCGTTTCCTTCTGCATGGGGATACTGTGTGGGTTCACGCATGCACGCAAGCGTACTTTAATGTGTGCGAGCGTGTGTGCATGTTTCGGTGCATGCATGTGTATGTGTGTGCACAAGGGCACCCAAGGCCATGTGTGTGTGTGTGTGTGTGTGTGTGTGTGTGTGTGTGAGAGAGAGAGAGAGAGAGAGAGAGAGAGAGAGAGAGGAGCGGAGGGGGGGGGGGGGGGGGGGGGGGGTCTGTTGGGGATTTGGGTTGAGGGCCTCTGATCCCTTAATTGCACCTGGCAGGGTCTGCTTACAAGAAAGAACAAATGGACTTAACATTGCCTTTTCATAACCAAATACATTCACAATTTAGTAAACTTATTAAAAGTCTGTGAACCTCATTCAATGGACGTGATGAGTTTTCTAGAGCATCGAGTCGATTTGTTAAAATCTAGCTTCATGTGCTATGAAGCTGTCCCGTAAATGTACCTCGTAGTCTAATACGAACTTTATAATTTTGTACTTGCACCGTTTTCCTACACAATCATCCACGCTTCAGCTAATTATTGGGAATGATGGTGTGTTCAGGATCTTATCAAGGCTCTATAGTTTCACAATAGTAAAATCTCACCTATCTAGTATAATGTCATGCATTTCCTTGAAAAGTGTGTCATGCATTGAAGTCTTGATTATATATTTTTGTGACCTGATCGGGCAAAAAGTATATAAAGTCGCTGGAGCGGAACGTTAGAAAACGTACGTAAAGTGTCTGACCTGGTTTATGGCTAAACTGAAATCGAGCTATTTCTTGCTTTTGGAACAATTTTTCTGGCATCTCCGAGAGTTCTAAAGATAATTGCAGCCTAAAATGTTGTTGAATTCACATTTCTTTTAAGAAGAGCTTGCCTTTCCGTGGTGTCTCAGAAGCGCCACTCTGCGCGTTTTGAATCGAAGATATCAATCTCCCACGGGATCGTAATGGGGGCAAATTGCATAATTCTGAAAGCAGCAGTATTTCCTTGGCTTGCTCTGCCCACTCACACGTAGTCCTGTTGTAAAATAAGTTTGTCAAACGCATTTAACCTCCGCTGGTAGATACTTTTACACTCACAGCCTTTGTCAACTTCAGCGGCTGATTTGCGGGTAGCAATATACAATCTGCAGCAACTTTATTTTGATTTGTCTTATTTCTATCATTCTTGCACAAAATTAAAAATATAGTGTTGTAAATTTTCCAAGATGATACACTAAATCTTCAAATCCGACCATTGCTGGGTCAGGTCACATATTGTGTTTTTTCCTGTTCCATTATGATGTACATCAATATAATTGCAGCATCTTCCATTAATAAGTTCATTAATTCTGGTTACTTAAGATTTAGAGACACAACCAGCTATGAGTCGGAGGTGAGAACAGACCCACCTCGTTTCCCTACGCTATTCCATACAGGCGAATAACGAGGGAAACTTGAGTGATGACGTATTCATACTGCAGCCATTAAGCCTTTCTACCCATCAGCCCATCAGTCCATCCATCCACATATTCATTAACATATTCATCCACATATTCATCCACATATTCATCCACATATTTATCTACATATTCAACAATCCGCAGTCATTCTCATTCATCCATATATAATCCAACCATCTGCCCGTCCATCTATCTAAATACCCATCTATCCATTCATCATCCATAACGTATCAATGTATAAGCTTATGGTAACAGGTCATTTTCCTTCACTGGTCCAAAGTATTGGAACAACATTCCAGAACGACTCAGAAAGTCACGGAGTCTAGAAGATTTTAAAAAAGGAATAAAAACACATCTTTTTAGCCAAGAACCTTTGTTTTGGTGACTATGTTGCGCATTGAGCATGCCTTCGAGGTGTGAAATCTGCGCATAACAAGACTACACATACATACATATAAGAAAGTTTTAAAAATTACGCAAAATTGTATTTATTTTCAGTTTGTGCGTTATGCGACGAGAATTTTACGTTTTAAGACCATTAATGAAAAATACGCCTAGTATTTTTTTAAAACTGAAATGAAGTTTGTTTCTTCTGTCTGCCCCCCCCCCCCCCCCCCCCCCCCCCATTCCTCCCGCAACCCCTCACCCCTCCAACATTGTGTGTCTGTGAGTATGTGTGTCTGTGTGTGTTTGTGGTGTTTATATGTGTGTGTGTGTGTGTGTGTGTGTGTGTGTGTGTTTGTGGTGTTTGTGTGTGTGTGTTTGTGTG
>JAWQFJ010001898.1:0-10000 GCA_034096865.1 Theodoxus fluviatilis | reverse complement strand
CTCGGTATGGACCAGGGGCCGGTTGCTCAACAAGCCGTTATCGGCTAGCTGTCAGCTAAAACGCAACCTACCAGCTAAATCAGCGCCGGATAGCTTAACTGGGTTGCTCGTGCGCCAGTTTGACTACCTGACAGCTAAGTTAGCGGGAATAATTTAGAGGTGGTCGGAGCAGCTCTAAAGTCCCTTAGTTGGAAGGTAAACATGGCGGCGATCATTCACTAGAGTTTTCGTCAGCGATATCAGAGACGAAATCGGGTGTATCGAGATCGCTTTGATCCTTTGTGGAGTTGGGACGGTTGGGAAGGGGTAGTAGGGTATTTTTCGTGACCAAATTTGACTTCGAAGTGACTTTTTTAGGTCCTCGTAAGTTTGAGTCGGCCTTCGTCCTATGCTCGCATTTTTGGTGGACCAACGCGGATCATATATATACGTTAACGACTCGCTATGATGTCATGTGAGTCAGTAGACGTGGGGATAGAGCGCGGGCCTGTGAACACTCGCAAGTCCCAAAGACGTTGGGTTCGAACCCCGGAAAAGTTTTATTTTATTATTATTTTAATGCAGTTTTCAACATGTAACAGTACTTACTCTTCTTTTATTATCAATGTGTTTGGTATTTCCAAGTCAGAGTTTGTATGTAAACATGCTATAAAATATTCACACATCAGCAGTGCGTAGCAAGGGTACCCGCTAGTTGCTCATAATCTACACGAGGTTTAATTCATTTACCGTGCTTTTGGCGGTAAAATTTTGTTACCAGTCAAAAGCAACACAATCCTTCTCGAGATTGATCCATTGCCGATAATCTGGTAAGCTGTCTGAAAGACGCGAAAACTGAAGATAGTTGTATTATAAACACAGCCAAAGGAAGGTTCGACGACAATTACAATGTATTTATATTCTTTCCTGGTGTCGCTGAGGTCCACGCGTCAGGTATACATAAAGTGCGCGAAGCTTGGCTGGGCTCGTATCAACTCTCTCGCTGACGCTGTGCGTTCGCCTCCTTCCGTGTGGAAAATCCCCAACCCACCCAATCAAATAGCTCGTTGCATTCATCAACTAACCAATGAAAAAGCTCTCTTTATTACCTTGTGACGTAGCAGGACTAACATTCAGCTACTCGCGTTAGCTTCAAGGTAACTAGCTTTCAGTTAAATTGACGCTGTGCAACTCCGATAGATAGTGTCCCTAACTGCTAGCTAGTTACCTTGCAACTAGTCACTAACTGACACTAAATTAGCTGACAGGTAGGCATTTGTTGAGCAACCGGCCCCAGGTGGCACAGACTGTGTCCTCTTGGATCCTGCCTGCCTCCTGCTCACACCCTCATCGCGACTTCGGAGGGTCCGTTTTGTTTTGTAATGTTGTTGGGAGCGTCTGTTTCCGCCTCTACCCTGATACACTTGATCATGGCGATGCCCCGGGTCAAAGTAGTCTGCTAGAGCTGTATCCTCGTCCACCTCAATGACGCGACCCCTCTGGAGACCGCCGTACACTGCACCATCTCTCGACCAGACGCTTCTGGTGCCAGCCATTTCTTTGACGTCATGGAGGAGCTTGGCGTTCTTGGCGGTGAGATCTTTTGTCACCAAAAAAGGTTTTTCTTTGAGTTGATGTCTCAATTGTAGAATTGTATTGCGGACTGAGAGGCGCAGAAATCTCACGATTACGGGTCTGCTTCGTTCCTGGTCAAATTTGCCCACTCGATGGGCGACATCAATGCACTCTTCAGTGAAGCCATTCAGGCCGAGCTACCTCCTGCAGAAAAGCACTACCTTCAACGTGCTGTCCATGACTGTCTCGCTCTTATCAGTGTCCAATAATATCCAGAAACGTAGATTTCACTTACGTCGCCTCTGCTCCACAAGATTAAGTTGTTTTCTTGTTTTCCTGATCACGGGTTTGTTGCTCAGCATTTCTTCTGTCAGTTTCTGCCTCTCTGACACCAGAAATTTAACTTGTGTCCTGAGTTGGTCGTTTGTCCTCATGAAGATCAAAAATAGCTCCATTGGATTCATCTTCTCTTTCTTTCATCGTATGAACGGTGGCTTGAAATTGTTGGAGCTGCTGAAATAGGTCGCCAGTTGTGGTGTAAACTTTCGTGGAATTGGGGCGATCGGTTTCGTCATCGCATAAAAACTAGCCTCTTTTCTCCGCGTTGGCAGTGTAATCGGAGCTATCAGAAGCGACCTGGCTGTCCTGCTTGCGTCTGTTTCTCTTACTTCCCCCATCGTTTCTCGGTTGGCTGGTTGTGCTAAGTCATTGTGGTGTGGCTGTGAATCACAACTCACTCGGCAGCGGCGAGGGCGGCGGCTCGATCGACTTTCAGGCGCGAACAACTATTGCGTGATATAGTCAACGGAACGATTTTGAAGTTTTAAAACACCGAACAAAATACTGTTCTAATCGACGTACAGAGACCAAACTTGCGGTGATAGTTTTTTACCTATCAAGCCGGGATGAACGGTAAAAAAAGAAGTTAACAAATCTTGTACAAGATGAATAATATTCAAGAACTTGGGCCTAAACAGTCCAACAACTGAATCGGAACGTGAAGCAAAAGAAATGCAAAATGACTATCATTATTGCCTTTATCTTTACCTGGATAAGTTTATATTTCATATATATTTCTTTTCTCACATTTCAAAACATTTAACAGAATATAATTATACCAGAAAAATTGTGTAAACAGAAAATAGTGCTTGTGAAATAAATGTTAGCAATGTATGTTTTCACCAGGTGCTGAGTGTTTGAAGTAGATTTGCAATATCACTAATAGGTAAGGCATGCATACGCAAAAATAGGCCTACATATAAAACAAAACAATAGTCATAAGAATACAAAAAGAATAGAACTCATGTAAAATTGTAACCGTAAGCAGTCTGTGCAATATGCATACATTAGACTATAGACAATAGCGTACAATAGGCCTACTTTAGACTATAGACAATAGCGTACATGCACAACTGGAATCTGGTCAATAGATAGAAGGCTTTGTGGAACCTGATGAGGATTTTCTCGAAGCTTGAATACAAGTCTCAGCAGATTTGTGGTCTTGGTAATGAAAAGTGAATTACACCATAAACTTATCTCCACAACAATTTGCTCTGTTCATCAACCTACATATTTGGAAGGAATGTAGTAACATCCATACAAACAGAGAACAAAAATTTCATCAGAACACAGAAACAATTGGCCCTAAACTTCATGTCTAATTATAACCTTGACCAGTTTGTGAAATGTGCCAACTATAGCAGACAGGCATTAAGGCACAGGCATAATAGCGATCTGGCTATTAGACAGGAGGCTCTGAGCAATCATATGAAGGTTTTCTGAAGAGTTGAATATAAGTCACAACAATCTTGTGGTTTAATGAAAGGTGAATTACCACCATCATCACAAACACCAAGCGTTTTTCTGTTCATCAAACCACACTTTTGGACGAAGTGTGGTCACATCCACACCTACAAGTTTGTAGGTAACTGGATCGTATTGCATTCTGGCTGCATTGTACATTTTCTCTGGAGAAAAAGCCATATCTGACTTGCAAATCTTGCCGATTGCTGAAAATGATGTCTTTATTAACTTTTGTAAATGCTGTAGCCCAAGCTGTACATGTTGCCCCAGGAATTCTGAACCTCAACGACTCATGACGCTTCAGAAAGCCACTGAGCCAGTCTTTACCAGCCATTCCATTGACATCTCAGAACTTTGCAAGTTGGAACACAACCCGTTTGAGGGTCTTTGAATGCATGGGGAAGCCAGGCTGGCTTGCTTCAAGTGTGTACAGGGCAAATTTGCTCTTTTCAGCAGGTGTGAATATAGGTTGTGTTTTCAATTAGGAGTCATTTCTTTTAATGTGCTTTTCTTCAATTTAATGCTTGACATGACATCAAAGCGTTATCTCTTGGAATAGCTAACGACTGTGATGTTAAATGCATTGTCCCACCGGCCAAAAACTGTTTCAACATCGAGCTTGACACAGCATCTTCATCAGGTTCTTGTTTTCCTTTAATATGTCCTCACTATCATGCATTCTGTTCTAAATTATAAAATATAGCCCATATGATTATACAGACCCGAAATACAATATAGTTAACAGTACATGCCACAAATCGTCCCCTTTAAAAAGCTGCATATCTTGTGTTACTTTCTTTTGCGAAATTCATATTTATGCATATTTGTACATAGTTAACGAATATAGTAACATGCATAATGATAAGCAACACATTTTACATACATTAATCTGAATTATAGCGACCTTTAGGGTAGGTTGGGTCACATCCGGGACATGCACAGGGCAGCTTGGGTCAGTGACCCAAGGTAGCCGTCCCAAACCGCCCCAGGCGGGGTATGGTTCTAAATTTAACATTAAGAATTTAATCCGACGCCAGTGTCTTCTATCCAATGTTCACAAAGTGTTGAAAGTAACTGTTCTATCATCTTTGCACAAAATCTTCAACATGTATTGTCTACTTAACCTCACAAACAAAAAGTTCGGGACAGCTTAAGATCTACTTACAGCGGAAGAAAAGCAGATCGAGACTGCCACGTGGTCATTCAAGGCAGCGCCATTTGCAGTTACTACAGTAAGTGATAGATTCGGCCCCTTCAAAACTAGGAGAGGACAGAAAACGAGATAAAAATAGTGTTTAGAGTTTTTACATGCTGTAACCCAATGTGCCCCGTTACCCAAGTGGCCATGGTCTCCCCTACAATGAACTGTTTCTGAATTTTTCGTGTTGATGTAGTTAAAATAAAGGTAATCGGGATTTTCCTCTCAACGTATTTTAGATAACAAGACATTCGCACTGAATATATTCTGCGATTAAATTCATGCTGATGGTGCATAAGGTGCTAAATTCTTAAAGGAGAGGCATAATACAATATGCTTAATCACTTTTAGTATTAACGACATCGCAACGGATGTAGTGATTACAAGGTACTAAATTGCAAGCAAGATTTGCAAATGTTCAAATGGAGTGACTGCGCTAACATTCCATTCAAAACAATTGCCATGGAAAATCCCCAGTACAATCTGATAAATCGACTTCTTTACTGTAAAGAGCAGAAACCTGTGTTGCGTTTTGCGTTTTCCTCTTCTTCCTTTCTGGCTCTGTAGCGAGCTTCCTCCTCCAGTCGCCTTTTTTCATTGTCCACTTCTTGCTGGCATCTTTTTTCTTGATCCTGTTTCTGCTGTTGTATCATCATATTGAACACTCTCTCCTGATCTTTCGCACGTGCATGTTGCTGACGCTCAAATTCTTCAGCCCTTTCTCTCGCGCGTTGGTGCTGCTCCTCCGCTCGTTGCTCTGCTCTCCTCATCTCCTCCTGTGCTCTGGCCCTTTCTTCAGCTTTCAATTCCTTCATCTTCTGTTTAGCTTCAAGTCGCATCTGTTCCATCTTCAACACTAGCTCCTGTTCACGTTTCTCACGAGCTTCCCTTTCTTTGCGCGCTCTCTCTTTTCGTTCTTGCTCTTGCTTCGCCCGCATTTCATCCATTTTTGCTTCGTATTCGTGTGCTATCATTTTTCTCGCTTCCTTTTCTAATTTTTCAATTCTCTTTCGCTCCTCCATCATTTCTTTTTCCAGAATTTCTTGTTCGCGCCTTTTCATCTCTTCCTCAGCTTTCTTCCAGTGTGCCTCGGTGTAGCATTTGTTTCCATTTTTCTTGACAGTGTCCTTCACCAAGGTCAGAAGTTTCATGACTTGATCGGTGTCATTGGGACAACCTTCTTCCGAGAAGTTGTTCTTGAATGCCAGAACTCTGTGCGAGGCAATGCATGTTCCAAGAACTTGCTTTGCCTCAGGAGGAAGGTCATCAAGAAAGGAAATGACATCCATGCCATCCTCCTCCCAATCCTCCGTGCGGGTGACGATGATGATGAGGTACGCTTCAATGGCCTCGCCAAACATTTCTTGCAGCTTTTTGGCAACTCCGACTTCTTCTGCTGTGAAGCGATTGGCAGCTGAGGTGACGAAGAGGATGGCGTGAGGTCCAGGGGCCGTCATCTTGACAAACTCGCTGATTGCGTCGTCGATGTCAGCATGGCTCCGAGACGTGTCGAACATTCCAGGCGTGTCGGTCAGAAGCAGTTTCTGCCCATGAGCTTCAACACGTTCGCACTGGCAGGTGGTGGTCATCGACTTGCCGCGACTGCTGGACTTGAAGACGTCCTTCTTTCCCGAGATGGTGCTCGCCGTAGAACTTTTCCCTGATCCAGTTTTCCCCACGAAGACAAGGCGAAGTTCATCACCTGTCGAAGAAAACAACATCCTGTCGCCATTCTGCAGTTACAGCATTTTACAGCAGGTAAACAAGGATATAACTTTAGTTTACGTGTTCACTGGTATTGGGACAGTGTGCTCATACTCCTGGAGGTCCAGCTAATATCACAACTGGCATGTTTCGTTTAAACTTGATCTGATCAAGGCTAAAGAATGTAATCTATTTCGAATTAGTAATGATGTAAATAATTAAGTGTTGTTCAAGCACTTGGCAGGTTAATGGTGATTATATTCTGCTGTGTTTTGAAACTGTTCACCTCTATTATTGGGTTTTTACCGTGTGTGTGTGTGTGTGTGTGTGTGTGTGTGTGTGTGTGTGCGCGCGCGCGCGTGTGTGTGTGTGTGCGTGTGTGTGTGCGTGTGTGTGTGTGCATTTATCCAGCGGGGCGTATATTCTCATGTTTCTGTAAGCCTAGGAAACCCTGCATGGGGTTATAGCCTGCGCCTTGCATTAGTATACTCTCCTAGGTATGTGTGCGTGCGCGCGCGTGTGTGTATGTGTGTGTCTGAGAGAGATGGAGAAAGAGAGAGAGAGAGAGAGAGAGAGAGAGAGAGAGAGAGAGAGAGAGAGAGAGAGAGAGAGAACGAACGAACGAACGAACAAATTTATTTGTGTAGGCCACCGGCCCATTACAAAAAGTTCGAGAGAAACGTGCGGCTATGTACATGGTAGGGGTCAAGACTGGCTGCCAGACTTGCAAGTTTTACGCGCACGAACGAGGAAACTGACCGAGACGTCGAACAGTTCGTTATTTCTGGAACGTCCGTGCGGCTCGTTCACTCATGGCCTGCTTCACTGCAGACCTGCTGCTCCGCGTCCTTCTCGTGCTTGCCGTGTCGCACGCAGTGTCTTCGGATTTGTTGTGTCTGGCTGCTGTCTGGCTCTTGGACTGCGATGGAGCTGTCGTTGATTGAGGCTTTGCCGCCAGAGGATCAGGCCTCTGACTGGTGGAACTAGATCCCTCACAGGGGGCGACATCTCTGGATAGTGGCCTGGGTGAAGTAGCCTCCGAGACCGGCTGAGCAGCGTCCGTCTCCACCACCGGCTCAAAAGCACCAGATGACACCACATGGCCCTCCCTGTCCTCGCCGAACTCACTCCCTCTCTGTCCGTCCTTCCCTCTTGAAAATATCGCGTCCACCAACTCCCTCAACCACTCTCTGTCCTCACTTGCTGGCTGATCAGCGATGGTGCATCCTGTGTCAGTGGAAGGAGAATCCGTCTGCACCTCAGCACCAGCAGGAATTCCAAGATCACTTGATGTTTGTGCAGCGAAGCGTATTGGGTCAAAGGTCACGTCTGCCGGGGGGCGAGGGCAAGATGACGTAGAGGCCCGTGAAACTTGTGCAACAACAGCATTATCATCAAGTTCGAAATTCGAGCCGGTAACAACACTATTTTCAACATGATGTCGAACAGTTTGCTCACCGAAGGCACGGTGCCTCTGTGCACGCCGCAGGTCGCGTCGGAGCTGTGCGGGAGGCTTTCTTCTCCAGTGCCCTCGACGTGTCTCGCTCGCCAGCAATGGCTGACCGTCGCTCGGCCTGAATCGCAGCACAACGACGACACCGTCAGACTCCCCTGCCACCTTCCACGACGAAAGCTCGTCCGACTCGAGCAGCGAAGACAGCGCTACCTCAACAGCTGTTGGTAACCCTACAACTGGCATAATTCTGCTTCTGTGTCAACTAGAGGCGTAAATCAGGCAGAGCCGAAGTAAACGCGTGCTCTGAGGTGGCAGTCGCGCGCGTGAGTGAGAGAGAGAGAGAGAGAGAGAGAGAGAGAGAGAGAGAGAGAGAGAGAGAGAGAGAGAGAGAGGGAGGGAGAGAGAGAGAGAGAGAATTAGAGAGAGAGAGAGTTATGTGTTTATGTGTGTGTGTGTGTGTGTGTGTGTGCGTGCGTGTGTGTATGTGTGTGTCTGAGAGAGAGAGAGAGAGAGAGAATTAGAGAGAGAGAGAGTTATGTGTTTATGTGTGTGTGTGTGTGTGTGTGTGTGTGTGTGTGTGTGTGCGTGTGTGTGTGCGTGTTTGTGTGAAAGGAAAGTATACTTTTTTTTTTCACCATTTGACATGAATGACTTTGTTAGAATTCCAACACCATCGTCCACAACTGCAGCAACTTGAATAAGCTTAGTAATGATTTGGCACAACACACTCAATTGCTGTAATCAAATGATACAAACATGTATAAACTGCATCACTTTGCAATGTACACATTTACAAAATAAGTTTATGAATGTTTTTATTTCCATCACTTTTCACAATACGCTCATATAAGCATGTAGGTATGAAAGAACAGTTGTGCAACATTTTTCACATTTAAAAACATATGAAATGAGGAGTTCATGTTCTCTGTGGATCATAAAAACCGCTGGCGCTGAACCTCCAGGTTTTGGAGAAAAAAAAGAAGATCGGGTTCGAACCCGCAACCTCTCGAGAAAAGAGGAGGAAAAAAACGCACACACACACAAACACAAAAAACCAGGTCGGGTTCGAACCCACAACCCCTCGAAAAAAGAGAAGAAAAAAAAGTTTCAGCACAGAATCGAACCTGGTCATGCATGACCAAGAGCCCAATACTCTACCAACTGTGCCATTGAAAACTTGTATGTATATGAAGCATTTATAACGACCTTGTCATAAACCCCCGTGGTTCGTATTTTGCACTGTAAATTGTAGAAAAATGGATGATAGCATGAACTGTTTGGTATTTCATACGGATCTAACCCATCAACGTCAATATTCTTCTCATAGTATCGCATTTTGGCGTCTGCTGGTAGAGGTTCAACATCGAAGCGTTTTGCTGAAGTAGGATAGATAACTCTGTTTGACTCGATGTCATTACGCTGAAAATTAACACCACGACAACGGCACGATTCTAACGCATCATGAAGAAGGCTGAAATGGTCGGTGTCGGTGGTCGTTGTGACTTTTGACCGGTACTGTACTCCATGCACCTTAACGGTCCGTGTGATTCGGGTGTAATCTTAAGCTTAACGATGTTTATTGGCAGTATTACACCCGAATCACGCAGCTGAGTGCGAGAATCTGGGTCACGTGTCGGCGTCTATTTTCATGGCTGGAGAGTGCCTGGCTAAAGTGCGTTAGAATCGTGCCTTTTTCACCCTCATTCCAGGCTTTTAACCAGCGAAGGCAACGATCTAGATGGTACATATACTTTACCGGTTTCACAAATGGAATGAATTTGACGCCAACACAGCGTAGTATCGCTTTTTTGCGTCTGCTGGTAGACGTTCATAATACAAAGAAGCCAAATGCTGTTTTGTGAACGTAGGAAAAGAGTTTGACTCGATTAGGCTCTCACATCTATTGACTATGGAGGGAGGTGCTTCGGAGTGTACGAAATCCATTATCCTGAAAATTCTACTCGCAAATGACGTCACGTTATACGACGTCAAATGATGACGTCACAGAGTTTGCAAAATGGAGTCTGTTGAATCGTTTTCATTAAAACACCAAAATGTAAAAAAGTCACTTTCTTTTCAAACCTCGATTCTGAAAATTTGATAATATTGAATGGGACCTAACTTCCAGTCAGTGTGCAAAATCTCAAGGAAATCCGTCCAGTAGTTTTTGAGATATAGGCCGTGGAGACGGGACAGACAGACAGACAGACAGACAGACAGACAGACAGACAGACAGACAGACAGACTAATAAAAACCGCTGGCGCTGAACCTCCAGGTTTTGGCA
>JAWQFJ010001897.1:46658-84158 GCA_034096865.1 Theodoxus fluviatilis | reverse complement strand
TCCACCATTTCCTCCTCCTCCTCCTCCTCCTCCTCCTCCCCCTCCTCCTCCTTTTCCTTCTCCTCCCCCTCCCCCTCCCCCTCCCCCTCCCCCCTCCCCCTTCACCCCTCCCCCTCCCCCTCCCCTTCACCCTCCCCCTCCCCTTCCCCCTCCTCCTCCCTCCCCCTCCTCCTCCTCCTCCTCCTCCTCCTCCTCCTCCTCCTCACTCCTCCTCCTCCTTCTTCTTCTCCTCCTCCTTCTCCTCCTTCTCCTCCATTTCCTCCTCCTCCTCCTTCTCCTCCATTCCCTCCTCCTCCTCCATTTCCTCATGCTCCTCCATTTCCTTCTCCTCCTCCTCCTCCTCCTCCTCCTCCTCCTCCTCCTCCTCCTCCTCCTCCTCCTCCTCTCCTCCTCCTCCTCCTCCTCCTCCTCCTCCTCCTCCTCGTCATCATCAAAATCATCATTATAATCATCAACATCATCGTTATAATCATCATCATCACAATCATCATCATCATCATCATTAGCATCATGATCATGATCATGATGATGATCATCATCATCATCATCATCATCATCTTCTCTCTAACTAGTGTTTTACTACACACACATGTAATTTCCTGAGACAATTTTTTCCAACGGTGTTATTTTGCAACATGACACAGTAGGCCACAGTTTCCTTATCTTTGAATCTTCGTTAAAACACGTCAAATTAGACGGGGTTTACGTTTTAACTCCCGAGGTTATGCCCTACGAAAGAAGAACCACCATGTTTGTCATGCTAAAGAAAATGAAAATCCAATCACTGAAAGTTCCAAAGGGTTTGCTTTAGTTTCAAAGTTGACGGACAGGATTGGAGAGATTCGACGTTCAAACTCCCCAGTTAAAGCTTCGAGAGAAAAGTCAACACCTACATGTATACAGTTCAGTTTAAGAAAATAGACAGTCTTAAAATATTATCTTTGCCGCTTCAGCCGTAATAACATTTCTAGCCCTGGCATCAGCGCCAATCGGCGTCTTTTGTCTGAGAAAAAATTGTACGGACAACCGGTGAATTCAAAGAAGTAAAAGTTGTCTGGATGTCGTCAAATTTCACAGACGTTTTTCAAAGGCCTCGGGTCCCTTTCTACGCCAAGTGAAAAAATAAACAACAGGACCATGGGGTAAACAGTGTCAGTGCATTTCATACCACAGGGAAACATGGGCACTTCTCTAAAACGGTGACAAATCCTTTTTAGGCTATGATTTTCTTTAAGACTATTGAAGATGCCAGAATAATGGTTCCAGAAGCAAGATATAGCTCTAAATCAATTTCGACCAAAATTAGACTAGAAACTTTAATCGCGGTTTCTGACGTTTTGCTCCAGTGATTTTATATAAGTGTTGCGCTCGTTTCTTATCGCAATATCCTGTAACTACAGGGGTTCTCGTAGCTTGCAACACTCCGGTGGTCGTTTTTGAAATTTTTTAAATTCACGCACAGGTCGATACACAGCGGTGACAATAAGTAAACAACTTCACTCTACACACAATGCCGCAGAGGACTCACTCCTTACAAAGGAAGATTCGCTTATCTTCTTGTTAAGCTCTCACCTTAACTCTGTCGTGTGCGTGCTCTCTCTCTCTCTCTCTCTCTCTCTCTCTCTCTCTCTCTCTCTCTCTCTCTCTCTCTCTCTCTCTCTCTCTCTCGTGTCTTTCTGCTTGCCCTTACACAGGCTCCAGAAACTTCGAGAACCGCGTACGATCTATTCGGTTGCCACAAAGCTTCACGAACGACGTCACGTGACACAGTTAAGACAAATCGGAGAGGCTGATGTAAACAGCTCTTATCACTACACTATTCTCGTACGTTCTAGAACCTTCTCAACATAAGTCTTGCCGGATCAGGTTACCAATGGCATTGTGCACTCCATGACGTTCAATTCACGCTGGGCATATTTGCCCTTTGACGGTGTAATGCAGAGTGGCTGTGGTATCCTCTCCACTGGCTCTGCAGCATGGAGACTGGCTGACTGTACAGAGATACGTCAGGACAGAGCAGGAAGTTTTGTCGTCATGCCTTGTATGGACATTATAGGAACACTAGGCTTGTTCAGGAGTACAAAGCGCTGCATGAGCGTTTCATGTTGGCAATTGAGCGCTTTTTGCCTCTCCTGAACACCTACAGATTTAGTGCAACGCTTCACTTGTTAAAGGGGAGGTAAATCTTCTGCGCCCCATGTTGTGTTGCTAGACGCTAAGAAAGTGTTTTATTTGCCACACACATCGTTTATGCACGTTTAAATGTATTATGCATGAATAAAGTCCACTACTGTGTCATCCTTACTTGCCATTACTCGCGCATACAGAGCGCTTGGGGCAAACAAAGCCCGTTCCAGTCCCAAAATGATGTTTCTGAGGGTTATTATACGCATCGACGGCCAGTGTGGGATCGAAGGCGCCATTTTGAAAATCGTGTGAATCACCTCGGATCGGTGATGCACAGCGCTACTCAGCGCTGAGTGAATGACGCCCCAAAATTGCTGTTCAGGAGTGAAACACGTGCTTCGCAGCGCTGCGCCTCCTGAACAAGCCTAGTGACTGCAATTATGTAGACTACTCGACCGTTCGCAGCCACATGTAACGCAAAATCCGATGAAGATAAGTTATTCGTTGTTTTATGTTGTTGCTTCAAGGCAGTCATGAAGATTTGACAACCAAAACAAGACCTGCGGCATGAAAATAACAGCTGGCAGGAAGTGATGTTAAAGCAGCCGTGGAGGTTATGGGAATGACGTAATCTGTTGTCTTAATAATCAGGGGTGCGTTGCTTACGTTATTATCCCGCAAGAATCTTGCAGGAAACACGAGTCGAAGGCGTTTCCCACAGCGTCTCGTTCACAAGGAGGCACTTGCTCACAATGTGGTTTGCCGAGGTAGCTCCGGATGTTCTTAGCCGCGTCTAGCCGCGGAGACCTGGATGACCCAAAATGGCGGAGAGCGTGCCAATTGAGTTGCCGTTCATAGACGGCAGTGCTTGTAATGTACTTCTCACCGTCTGAGAATAAAACGGTGTACGCACACTAAAGTATTTGCCATTCGAGTTTTCGTTTGTATAATTTGAGGACTATGTGTATAGGTTTATATCTGGACAAACACTGTGGAAACATTTTTAGCATTGCATGCATAAAGTATGCATCATCTCAGAAGTGATAAATTTCGACTTTATTTCACTCACTCTATTAATAAGTCACTGTCATCACAGATACTGAGCCTGCTACATAGTATACTTACATTTAAAAGACTCATGACAACAATGTATAAGCTAATGTTTTCTTGGCAGCCCTTCTGCACAAAAAAGTTTGAGAGGTTCCATGATGATTTAACACAACGGTCCGAAAAAAACTTTACCATCTCATCATTTGCCGCCATTTTACTTGACAACTGCACGGTCAAGACCAGCCCAAATTACTGTAAAACACTGATTCATTATCGTGCATGACGAGGACTATCTTTTTTCTGAGGCAGGCTCTTTGGTCTAAAACCTCATTCTGTATTGCGAGTAAAACCTTTCCAGAGGCTTAGTTCCACGCGCCAAGTATTATCCGGTGTCCTGGGGTTGTCTCCCTTTTCCCCCTTAATCTGGATTTACAGTGAAAAGCCACTGAGATACAACCGGAGGAACAGCAAGAGGAGGGTGACCAAAGACGTCTGGCGATGCGTGGCAGAAAAAGCAAGCTTTCGGAGCCAAGCTCCTCCTTGTTGTTCAAGAAAAATAGTCCGACACCGGCTCCTCCTCTCTCTGTGCAACTGGAGGAGATTGTCAACACCAAGAGATGTTGTTTTCTCGTTGCCGAGATCCAGTCCCTACACGATTCATAAGAGGCAAATGAATGGGGATATCTTGACTTGAATTGCGCTTACTTGGAACTATTCCAGTGATTTACGTGCTTAATGGTCTTGCATTGCCTAAAAAAGCTGATAGGCTGTAAAACTCACTCACTCCGTACGTCCGTCCGTCCGTACGTCCGTCCGTCCGTCCGAGTTCCATAATTATCGACTCAGTGACCCCCAACGACAGAGGAGCGTCAAGGACTGCACGTGACAATCTGAGTGTTTCCTTTAGCACAGGTTTTTGTTACAATCATTGTTTTCGTGTTGTGGGCACGGAAGCTTGTGCCTTGCGTTCTGCATGAGAATAATAAGTGCTGTTTTACTGCAAAAGACGGCTTGTCGCTTCGATTATTATGTCGCTCTTACATAACGTGGCTGGATCGAGACATGCCAAAAAATGAAGGTTAAAGTATCTGAACTGATATTTATCGAAATAGAAGTTGAGCTATTTCTTACCTCGGGGATCATATTTCTGGCATCACCGAGAGTTTTGAAGATACTTACATCCTATATATGGTTTAATTCACAGTTTTAGATAAGTGCTTGCCTTTCCGTGTGGTCTCAGAGTACAAACTCTGCCAGGGTAGAACTGAAGGATCGAACCTCCCATGGCATCGTAACTAGCACGATATGCAATTCTGAAATCGCCTATGTTTTCTAGGTTTGTTTTGCCCACTACCCTTTAATCTTGTAAAATACATTTGTAAAACGCCTTTGATCCTGTTGCTCAGAACTAGTTGAACTTTTACGGCATATTGCTCAAAATGAATGAAATTGGGCCTGTTCAACTACAACCCACCATGACTACATTTCGAATTATCCGAATTCCGTCAGTCTTTTAGCAAATTCAAGCTCTAGTTTTGTACTTATATGAAAAATGAAAATAATATTTCTAAATCTTCAAATCCGACTTCCTGCACCTTTGGCTGGAACAAGTCGCACTGGCTTAATTGCAAGCCTCGTATTCCTTGTTATGATTAGTCCGTGTCAAGGTAGAGGCGTGCTACCTTGCAAGCCAGTGTTCGCTTTAGAAATTTTGCACATATCTACGGTGAATGTATATGTAAGCCATGTGGATTGGAGACGCTAGCCACTGTGGATCCAAGACCCACTCAGCGATAAAATTCAGCTCCCCGACTTCCATCGTTCTTTAAAAGTAAATTTGTGGAATTATGTAGCTTTACCCCCTGATCAGTGGGCCGCTCGATCAATCCTTCACTGGCACCTGGCGACACGCACAGTGACAGTCGGGTAAGGGGCACACAGACAGGTAAGGGGCATACAGACGGGCAAGGGGCACACAGTCGGGTAAGGGGCACACAGTCGGGCAAGGGGCACACAGTCGGGTAAGGGGCACACAGTCGGGTAAGGGGCACACAGTCGGACAAGGGGCACACAGTCGGGTAAGGGGCACACAGTCGGGTAAGGGGCACACAGTCGGGTAAGGGGCACACAGTCGGGCAAGGGGCACACAGTCGGGCAAGGGGCACACAGTCGGGCAAGGGGCACACAGTCTGGTAAGGGGCATACAGTCGGGTAAGGGGCACACAGTCGGGTAAGGGGAACACAGACGGGTAAGGGGCACACAGTCGGGTAAGGGGCACACAGTCGGGTAAAAGGCACACAGTCGGGCAAGGGGCACACAGTCGGGCAAGGGGCACACAGTCGGGTAAGGGGCACACAGTCGGGTAAGGAGCACACAGTCGGGCAAGGGGCACACAGACGGGTAAGGGGCACACAGACGGGTAAGGGGCACACAGACGGGTAAGGGGCACACAGTCGGGTAAGGGGCACACAGACGGGTAAGGGGCACACGGGTAAAAGGCACACAGTCGGGCAAGGGGCACACAGTCGGGTAAGGGGCACACAGTCGGGTAAGGGGCACACAGTCGGGTAAGGGGCACACAGTCGGGTAAGGGGCACACAGTCGGGCAAGGGGCACACAGTCGGGCAAGGGGCACATAGTCGGGCAAGGGGCACACAGTCGGGCAAGGGGCACACAGTCGGGCAAGGGGCACACAGTCGGGCAAGGGGCACACAGTCGGGCAAGGGGCACACAGTCGGGCAAGGGGCACACAGTCGGGCAAGGGGCACACAGACGGGTAAGGGGCACACAGTCGGGTAAGGAGCACACAGTCGGGCAAGGGGCACACAGTCGGGCAAGGGGCACACAGTCGGTTAAGGGGCACACAGTCGGGTAAGGGGCACACAGTCGGGTAAGGGGCACACAGTCGGGTAAGGGGCACACAGTCGGGCAAGGGGCACACAGTCGGGCAAGGGGCACATAGTCGGGCAAGGGGCACACAGTCGGGCAAGGGGCACACAGTCGGGCAAGGGGCACACAGTCGGGTAAGGGGCACACAGTCGGGCAAGGAGCACACAGACGGGTAAGGAGCACACAGACGGGTAAGGGGCACACAGACGGGCAAGGGGCACACAGACGGGTAAGGAGCACACAGACGGGTAAGGGGCACACAGACGGGTAAGGGGCACACAGACGGGTAAGGGGCACACAGTCGGGCAAGGGGCACACAGTCGGGCAAGGGGCACACAGTCGGGCAAGGGGCACACAGTCGGGCAAGGGGCACACAGTCGGGCAAGGAGCACACAGTCGGGCGAGGAGCACACAGTCGGGCAAGGGGCACACAGTCGGGCAAGGGGCACACAGTCGGGCAAGGGGCACACTGTCGGGTAAAAGGCACACAGTCAGGCAAGGGGCACACTGTCGGGTAAGGGGCACACAGTCGGGTAAAAGGCACACAGTCGGGTAAAAGGCACACAGTCGGGTAAGGAGCACACAGTCGGGTAAAAGGCACACAGTCGGGCAAGGGGCACACAGTCGGGCAAGGAGCACACAGTCGGGCAAGGGGCACACAGTCGGGCAAGGGGCACACAGTCGGGCAAGGGGCACACAGTCGGGCAAGGGGCACACAGTCGGGCAAGGGGCACACAGTCGGGCAAGGGGCACACAGTCGGGCAAGGAGCACACAGTCGGCAAGGGGCACACAGTCGGGCAAGGGGCACACAGTCGGGCAAGGGGCACACAGTCGGGCAAGGGGCACACAGTCGGGCAAGGGGCACACAGTCGGGCAAGGGGCACACAGTCGGGTAAGGGGCACACAGTCGGGCAAGGGGCACACAGTCGGGTAAGGGGCACACAGTCGGGCAAGGGGCACACAGTCGGGCAAGGGGCACACAGTCGGGCAAGGGGCACACAGTCGGGCAAGGGGCACACAGTCGGGCAAGGGGCACACAGTCGGGTAAGGGGCACACAGTCGGGCAAGGGGCACACAGACGGGCAAGGGGCACACAGTCGGGCAAGGGGCACACAGTCGGGCAAGGGGCACACAGTCGGGCAAGGGGCACACAGTCGGGCAAGGGGCACACAGTCGGGCAAGGGGCACACAGACGGGCAAGGGGCACACAGTCGGGCAAGGGGCACACAGTCGGGCAAGGGGCACACAGTCGGGTAAGGGGCACACAGTCGGGTAAGGGGCACACAGTCGGGCAAGGGGCACACAGACGGGTAAGGGGCACACAGTCGGGTAAGGGGCACACAGTCGGGCAAGGGGCACACAGTCGGGCAAGGGGCACACAGTCGGGCAAGGGGCACACAGTCGGGCAAGGGGCACACAGACGGGCAAGGGGCACACAGTCGGGCAAGGGGCACACAGTCGGGCAAGGGGCACACAGTCGGGTAAGGGGCACACAGTCGGGTAAAAGGCACACAGTCGGGTAAAGCGCCAATTCCACACGCTGGGAAACATTCCAAGCCGATGCTGGCTCGCATCCATGTGCAGCGCTTGACCGCACCGTTAGACTTCCTCTGATGGGCCACACTAGTGGACTCGTCCGAGGAGAGGGGTGCGGATCCCGCCCCGCTGGCAGGCCATCGCATCTGATTGGCTGCGTTTGTACGTAGGTGTTTATGCTCGAAACAGGGCCGAATCGCCTTGACGATTGCCTTTACAGGTACACGGTTTTACTCCTGGGTGAGGAGAGTTCAGCTCTCTAGCTTTCATTATGTGCGGTAGATGACAGGACTGAGGTTGGAGCAGACTACGCAGTATTTCTTAAATCTCAATGTATGGCGTGGGCAGACTGATGACCACATGCAACTTTGAAGGGAGCTTTTTTTCTTGAGAGCATTCCTCATAACTGCAACCTTTACTAGTTTAGTACAATCAATGTTAACTTTGGACGAGAAATGACTTCAGAACTTAAATGCGAGTATCACAAAGAACTACACTGAATAGCTGTCTAGTACAATCGCACAATTAAGAAACTATTTCAGATTTGTGTAAGTTTTTGTTTTTACCAGGTTGTCTGATCGACGAAAAGTCAGTCTGTATAATTTCACATCTGTTTTGAATGTGAACCAATTGAATCATGTACAATTATTCATCTATTTATAACTTATCTTCCAGAGTTTATCGGAGTCTTCTTCGGCCCCATGAATTCAATCAACCATATCACCATACTCCGTCACCTTCAGACATGCGAGAGATATTCCAAATTCTCTCTCCGAGTTTTGTAGAACTCAATCTGTGAGCAGAAATTTGATTTAATCGCATCAAGCCAACCTGCACCCAAAGGCCATTTTCTCTCTTTTACGAGCATGCAGGCTATTTTTGTGAACGCTTAGCGAGTTTGCCAGGCAGAAAACCTTTTCCTCCCTGCTAACGCGATTTGTTTATTCCCCTTTAAACATATTACTATCGACCAATTGTTGCAAAACGCTCGAACCGAGATAAAGAGATTTAATGGTGTGTCCAAACTGTCGCAATAATTCGCTTGTTAAATGGACGCGGCTTCTGGTTGTTGCCGTTCCTGTTGGCCCTACATTCCTGTTTATTCGTCTGCCTTCTTGGAAAATGTCTTCATCTGATGGCTTCGCCTCTTCCGTAACTATCCAGAAAGTCTGGCTTCCAAGTTATGGAGTGACCCCGTGCCTTACCTTCCAGCCTGAGGAAATGGAGGCGTGGAATGTAAGGGCGATGGCGATGATGACGACTACAACGATAAGGTTGATGACGATGCTTCTGCTGCTGCTCGTTAGGATGAGGATGACGACTTCGACGACGACAACGACGATGATTAGAATGACGATGCTGATTATTATTATTATTATTATTATTATTATTATTATTATTATTATTATTATTATTATTATTATTATTATTATTATTATTATTATTATTATTATTATTATAACGATAATCTATATGGCTCAGAATCCTGGGTCCTGTACCGCCGACAACTGAGGCTCTTGGAACGCTTCCAACGATAACAATAATGACGATACTAATGACAAGATTACAGCTATGACAATAGTGGTAACGTCGACGACGACGACGACGATGATGATAATGATGACGACGATGATGATAATGCTGCTGCTGCTGCTGCTGCTGTTGATGACAGTGGATAGTGATGATAGTTGTGCTTTTGATGGTGATGATAGTGGAGGTAGTGGAAGTAATGATAGTTGGGGGTAGTGGTAGTGATGTAATGGTGGTGGTTGTGGTGGCAGCATTGGTTGTGATGGGGGTTGTGGTAATAGTACTAGTGGTGTTTATAACGATGGTGACGGTAGTGTTGATGGTAGCCGTGCTTGTGGTAGTGGTGGAAGTGATGGTGGTGGTAATTGTGGTACTGGTTGTGGCGGCGGTGGTGACGGTGGTTGTAGATATGGTGGCATTGGTGGTAATAGTGGTGGTAGTTATAATGGTAAAGGTGGTGACTGTGGCGGTGGTGGTGAGAGATGTAGCGGTTGTAGCGGTGGCGGTATGGTGGCGGCGGTGGTGGTGAGGGATGTAGCGGTTGTAGCGGTGGCGGTATGGTGGTGGTGGTGAGGGATGTAGCGGTTGTAGCGGTGGCGGTATGGTGGTGGTGGTGGTGAGGGATGTAGCGGTTGTAGCGGTGGCGGTATGGCGGTGGTGGTGGTGAGGTATGTAGCGGTTG
This sequence comes from Theodoxus fluviatilis, assembly GCA_034096865.1. Classification (NCBI taxonomy): domain Eukaryota; kingdom Metazoa; phylum Mollusca; class Gastropoda; order Cycloneritida; family Neritidae; genus Theodoxus; species Theodoxus fluviatilis. Next base: position 74,342 of record JAWQFJ010001897.1, on the reverse strand, counting down.
TAGCGGTGGCGGTATGGTGGTGGTGGTGCGGGATGTAGCGGTTGTAGCGGTGGCGGTATGGTGGTGGTGGTGAGGGATGTAGCGGTTGTAGCGGTGGCGGTATGGTGGTGGTGGTGAGGGATGTAGCGGTTGTAGCGGTGGCGGTATGGCGGTGGTGGTGAGGGATGTAGCGGTTGTAGCGGTGGCGGTATGGTGGTGGTGGTGGTGAGGGATGTAGTGGTTGTAGTGGTGGCGTTATGGTGGTGGTGGTGAGGGATGTAGCGGTTGTAGCGGTGGCGGTATGGTGGTGGTGGTGGTGGTGAGGGATGTAGTGGTTGTAGTGGTGGCGTTATGGTGGTGGTGGTGAGGGATGTAGCGGTTGTAGCGGTGGCGGTATGGCGGTGGTGGTGGTGGTGAGGGATGTAGCGGTTGTAGCGGTGACGGTATGGTGGTGGTGGTGCGGGATGTAGCGGTTGTAGCGGTGGCGGTATGGCGGTGGTGGTGAGGGATGTAGCGGTTGTAGCGGTGGCGGTATGGTGGTGGTGGTAAGGGATGTAGTGGTTGTAGCGGTGGCGGTATGGTGGTGGTGGTGCGGGATGTAGCGGTTGTAGCGGTGGCGGTATGGCGGTGGTGGTGAGGGATGTAGCGGTTGTAGCGGTGGCGGTATGGTGGTGGTGGTGGTGAGAGATGTAGCGGTTGTAGCGGTGGCGGTATGGCGGTGGTGGTGAGAGATGTAGCGGTTGTAGCGGTGGCGGTATGGTGGCGGCGGTGGTGAGAGATGTAGCGGTTGTAGCGGTGGCGGTATGGCGGTGGTGGTGAGAGATGTAGCGGTTGTAGCGGTGGCGGTATGGTGGTGGTGGTGAGGTATGTAGCGGTTGTAGCGGTGGCGGTATGGTAGTGGTGGTGAGGGATGTAGTGGTTGTAGTGGTGGCAGTATGGTGGTGGTGGTGAGGGATGTAGTGGTTGTAGTGGTGGCAGTATGGTGGTGGTGGTGAGGGATGTAGTGGTTGTAGTGGTGGCAGTATGGTAGTGGTGGTGAGGGATGTAGTGGTTGTAGTGGTGGCAGTATGGTGGTGGTGGTGAGGGATGTAGTGGTTGTAGCGGTGGTGGTGATGGGGGTAATATGGACAATAGTGGTCGTGGTTGTGGTGTTGTTGGAATAACAGTGACGACAACAAAGAGAATGAGGATGACGACAAAGGCGACAAGAACAGTGAATTTGATAGAATTTTACGTCTTCTTGATGCAGATACCTGGCACAAATAGACTTCCTAGATCTTTTCTTAGTGAATTTTACAGGTATCGATGACCGTGTTTTTCCTTCTTCAACTTCAAACAAGTGTGCTGTATGTGGTAATGACTCACAAATTATGTAAGGGCTCTTTTAAAAACTGATACATGAAAGTATGACCTGAAAAACCAGAGCTCGTCAGTTTCTCTGCCCCTGTAAATCTCAAAACAAAATGACCACAACTATGACTTGACGGTAAAAAGCCCTTGATTTGATGACGAACAGAACTTTCAGACGTAACCCTTCCTCATTTTCCCCTTAGTGTCAGTTGCTGACGAGCACCTGTCCGAAAAACTAGACGAGACGCCCATTATAATGTCCCGTTATTTGGAGCTCACGCGGGAATTTGCATAGGACCTTGTTGTGTAACACTCTTTTTTCTGTCGATGTGTCTTGTTGCCGTAAAAAATTGACAGATGAGTAGAGCAAAATTCTGTCACATTTCACCGTCCGCGCAGATTTGTATCCAACTCCGCAAGATTAGACTCCAAACTTGTTGTTGACTGATTACAACAACTGTTTTTACTCCTGCAGGCTGCCGCACAAACAAACAGTCCGGGGCAGAAGAAGTTTGATTAAACATCAAAATCTCTCTCTCTCTCTCTCTCTCTCTCTCTCTCTCTCTCTCTCTCTCTCTCTGCAAAACCAATTGAACAATCTCAAAAAAGCTTCAGACACAGTTGGTCTGGATGTAAATCAGCAAAAAACGAAGGTTATTGTTTTCCGAAATGGTGGTTATCTGGCAGATCATGAGAAGTGGTATCTGGGTACGGAAAGAATTGATACTGTGAATGAGTACAGATATCTTGGAGCACTGTTCACTTCGAGACTGTCCTTTAGTATTTACAGTCTGATCTTGTACTTAGAGCAAAAGCTGGTATGATTCAACTGACTAAGTGTCTACAAAAATTAGGAAATGTGTCACCAGATGTGTATTTTAAAATGTTCACTACCCAGATACAGCCGGTACTTTTGTATACATCAGAATTGTGGGGACTGTACAACTGTTCGGAAATAGAATCTGTACACCTACAAGCTATGAAAAGATTTCTCAATGTTCCTTTACAAGCTCCTAACTTGATGACGTATGGTGAAATCGGAAGATACCCACTGTATATCAATGCAACTTTACGGGCTATTAAGTACTGGTTGCGTGTACTTAGGATGGAGGCAACTAGATACCCTAACAAAGTATACAAGATGATGCTCATCTCGGGAAATAATGGAAACTGGGTTGATAAAATAAAAGAAGTATTGCATAGATATGATTTTGCTGATGTATGGCGTAATCAGAATGTGCGGAATGAGACAGAGTTCTTGCTCGAGTTCAGAAAGCGCCTTATCACTGAATACATGAATGTATGGACAGTTTCAATATCAGCGAGTGGTAGATATGAACTGTACAGATCCTTTAAGACAGAATTGCATAGAGAGAAATATTTGTATATATTAGATAAAAAAGTTTTTCGAGATGTTTATGTTCTTTTTAGGATGGGATTCAGCGATCTGTTCACGCATAAATACAGATTTGCTACGGAGCGAGCTGATAATGCTTACTTATGTCCAGCTTGCTATGAAACAGACGAAAATGAACAGCATTTGTTACTTGAATGTCCTGCCTATGAAGATCTCAGACGAATGTATATACGCAGGTTGATGACGAATACATATGCCTTTGATATTAAGGTACTCCTGTCGCTGGAGGAGCCTAAGGCAGTACGAGCGGTTGCAACGTATTTGTATTATGCATTCAAGAGAAGAAAAGAAGCTGTTTCTATTGCTATGGCCGAAGAGGCATATTATGTGTAATTGTGTTGTGATGGGCCGGTGGCCTAACAAAAATAAACCGTTCGTTCGTTCGTTCTCTCTCTCTCTCTCTCTCTCTCTCTCTCTCTCTCTCTCTCTCTCTCTCTCTCTCTCACACACACACACACACACACACAGAGAGAAACCTACACACTCACAGACAAACACACACACAAACAAACGCATACACACACAAACACACATACATACACACGTACAAACACACACACACACAAACACACACACACACACACAAACACACACACACGCACGCACGCGCACACTCACGCACACACAGAGAGACAAACACACACACACACAGACAAGTACACACGCACACACACACACACACACACACACCAACCCCCACACAAACACACACACATACAGACACAAACACACACACACACACACACACTCACACACACACACACACACTCACACACACACACACACACACACACACACACACACACTCACACACACACACACACAGACATACACACACGCACTGAAGTTCGCAGATGACACATCCCTGTCAGGTCTCATCCTGAAGACGACAAATCGACGTACAGAAACGCCGCGGAGGAACTGGTGAAGTGGTGCGACGACAACTTCCTGGAGCTGAACGTGACCAAGACCAAGGAGCTCATCATGGACTTTCGACGAGACAACAAGACCACGGTCGATCCCATCGTCATCAAGGGCGAACCAGTCGAGATGGTTTATACCTACAAGTATCTGGGCACCATCATCGATAACCAGCTCGATTGGTCGCCGAACGTGGACGCCGTGTGCAAGCGGGCGAACCAGAGGCTTTTCTTCTTGAGAAAGCTGCGGCAGTTCCGCGTCAACCCTGAGATTCTCCACCTCTTCTACCAGGCGACGATTGAGAGCGTCGTCTCCTTCAACCAGCTGTGTTACCACAGCAGTGTGAGGAAGGGCGACATGGAGAGGCTGGAGAAGGTCGTGGAGGAAGCCGGCGCCATCACTGGCTCCGACCTCCAGCCTCTCAGTGATCGCTACCCCAGTGTGGCCCTGAGGAAGATGGGCAAGATTCGATCTGACGACCGCCACCCTCTGCACCAGGCATTCGCGTCATGCGAACCCACTCGAGAGTCCTCACGTCGCCTGAGGTGCTGGCCTGCCAGAACAAACCGCATGAGGGATTCGTTCCTCCCGACAGCCATCCGTCTCTTCAACGAGTCCCGGTGAATGGGTAGTATGCATGAAGATTGTTGTGAGACTTGACGTGACTGTGGGACCAGGAGTGACGAGGACTTGTAGTGCTGTGAACTGTGACAGAAAGGACTATGAATGGTGTGAACTATGTCTGTGACAACAAGGATTAACATGTGAGAGTGTGTGTGTGTGTGTGTGTGGGGGGGTGGGGGTGGGGGAGTGCATGCGTTATGCGTTGATGATCGTGTATGTGTGCTGTGTGAGTGTGGTTGTTGATGTGCATGCCTGTCTCTGGTTGGTCTTTCCTGTGATTGTGTTGTGATGCAGGATGAAGAACATGATGGGGGGGGGGGGGGGGGGGGGGCGGCTTGTACATGTGTTATGGTTGAAGATCGGGTATGTGTGATTGCGTGACGGTGATTGTTTGATGTGCATGCTTGTGTCTTTTGTTCCTTCTGTGATTACTTGTTGCGGTGTAAAATGTTTCTCTATTAAATTGAATTGCCTATGATGTAGCGCTAAATGTGTCCTATCTTATTGTGTCTTTCTGTTTTGACTCCATAACTTGAGCGATGTGATTGAGTTAATTAATGTTGAACTTCTTGTACGTTTCTGTTTTTGTATGTATGTATTATGTTTTTGCCACCGACAAAACGAATTTCCTTGTACAATGAGGACAATAAAGTATCTTGTATCTTGTATCTTGTATCTTGAAATACACACATCCTCGCGCGCGCGTCTGTGCGAGCATGTTTGAGTGCATGCATTTAAGTGAAACTATGTGTGAGAAGAGAGAGAGAGAGAGACAGAGAGAAAGAGAGAGAGAGAGGGAGAGAGAGAGAGGGCTGAGAGAGAGAGAGAGGAGAGAGAGAGAGAGGGCTGAGAGAGAGACAGAGAGATAGACAGAGAGAGAGAGACAGACAGAGAGAGAGAGAGGGAGAGAGAGAGACAGAGACAGAGAGAGAGAGACAGAGAGAGACAGAGAGAGAGAGACAGAGAGAGAGAGAGGGAGAGAGAGAGAGAGAGAGGAGAAGGAGTAGAGATAGAGAGATAGAGAGAGGAGAAGGCTAGGAGGAGAGAGAGAGAGAGAGAGAGAGAGAGAGAGGAAGGAAGAAGACCTCCTCACACATGGAAACATTTCCGGCAGACATGTCATGCTCTCAAGTCGCAAAAACAATGTTCTGTCAAATGTCCAGCCAATAGAAGCACGTACTATTTTTCATGCCCGTCGGACGCTCCTTTAGACATTCTCTAAGACAGCCAATCAGATGGGTTCCTGCTTGTGATGTAGGGGTGGACATATGTCCAGCAATGTTCAAATGGTGGCCTCGTTATGCTCGATTCGAATATCCTGTGGCTTCTGCTACTTCTTACTTAATCTGCCAGTTGTAGGATGTCCTGACGCCTGAATATGAATTTATTGTACAGATCTTCATTACTGTTTCTTTCTAATGTGTGCCGTTTATTTCGAAAAACTTGTTATCACAAAGAGTGCAGCTGACTTGAACGAATTTGAAGAAAATACAACACAACCCCGTGCTGAATGCCTGGGCAAAGAGCGGAGCTAAACACGGATCTAAGACCATTTCACACCATGAGGCGTTTTCCTCGATTTGTCTATGGGGAACTGGTTGGTTGGGGACGTGTAAATAGAAATAAATTCCACAACATCGCTACAAGAACGACGATACAGGGAAACTTGGACAGATATCTATCAACAGACTCATTTTGGTGTCATACCCGTGGCCACGTGGGTATCGTTATCGACTACCATGCGGTTGACTGGCGTGAGTTTTTTTCCCGGCCGATCTGTAATTTGTTTTAATATCACCCCATTTCTAATTTAGCATTTTACTGGACACAAGGATATTTCGTGTCCTTTTATCAAAACTTGTCACGTGTGAGGAGGCTTTTAGATAATTTGGTACTCGACCATTTTTATCTTTTTCAAAAACACACTTACCGAGTTGTAGATGTTTATGAAGAGGCAAAATATCAAGCATTTCCATCTTCTTTTCCGTGCTGAGAGATTTACGTGTGATCATGAGCTAAAAGGCTCTCCTGCACATTGAAATAACTCTCTCCAAAGCCGCTTCACTTCAGTTATCCAAGCAATGTTGATGCGTAATTGATGTGTAATAGGATGTTGGCACTGAACCAGATTTGACAAAAGTCAATATCCACAAAGTACCTCAGCTTTGATTTTAGAAATACTTTATTTGATGTCATTTTACAGATGAACTTTATGTGTGAGTTTCAGTTTAACTGTTCATTAATCATTACTCCAAGCAGGGTGTGTTCTTTCACCATTTTTATCAGTACTGCATCAAGAGAGGGGGGGGGGGCCGAGGGGAGTGACAAAGGGTGTAGTTGATGTTTATGCCTTGTGGTTATCACCATATACTTGGTTTTGGATGGGGTTAGGAGGTGGGTGGGAGATCACAGCCGACCTGAGAGGATGGCCCGGACCCCCACAACTGGGATTCCTTCGCAGCGTCTTCCAGACGGAGCAACGCCATCCATCATCATCTGGTGGACCAGAAGGCCATTTTCCTGGCGGAGTTGACAGTTCCTTGGGAAATCAACCTAGCCAGGGCTCACGAGCGGAAAATGGCAAGATACACTGAGCTGGAAGACCACTGTCAGCGAAGAGGGTGATGTTGCCGGACGTTGACGGTCGAGTTGGGATGCAGAGGCATCATAGCATTAGCAGGGTACATCATCCGTCTTCTGCAAAGGCTGAGCGCCAGGTCTCAGGAGGTCAGTAGAGTATCGAGGGAGCTGCAAAGGGTGGCTGAATCCGCTTCCCTGTAGATCTGGCGAACAAGAAGCTGATTGAGCCACTACATGATGCCCTCAGGTGGCCGACATGGCTGCTTGGGGACGCCCCTGGCTGATTTACTGGAGCAGGCCCCGAAAGCTCCACAGCCAGGGGTTCCAGCTGACGAGGGGGGCATCAAGCGGTTCCAACCGTATGTAGTTATCATGCTCATAGACTTCCAGGAGAGACTGGGTGACAACTGGAAAGGCTGGAGAAATAGAGGACAGCCAGAGAGACGGCACAAAGGGGGCTTGCGCTTTTACCCAGGTAGGTCTGCACTCGAGTCGATACATGAACAGTTGCTGTGCACCTTGCCCTCAAATCAGTGCATTTAGCATCTGCGCTGAGGTCGGAGGGTTAGCTGCCCAACCATCCAGCATCTCGGAGAGGTGCACCCTTCTTAATTGCTACGTCGTCGAGAAACAAAAAAATACCCTAAAGGTTTTCCAAGAAGGGGGAGGAAGATAAATCAACCAGGACAGATAACTGCGGTGACGACCCTGACCAACAGGAGGGCAACACGGCATGCTGTTGCGGTCGATCATTCAAGACAGAGAAAGGCAAGAAGATTCATCAGGCAAGATAGCGCTGTCAGACGGAGACACGGCGCAGAACTCCTTCTGTCCAAGCAGAAGCTAGTGAGGCAGATGTGGGAGCCAGGGACCCGGTTACCAGCCACAGCGTCCTAGTTCCCCGTGTGTCTTCGTCACCAACTCCAAATCAACATGAGACCAGGCAGCGCATTCGATGGCCACAGGCAAATGACACGGAAGCGTGGCAAAAGCTGGACCACAAGCTCACTTTGAACTTGAAAGCCAACTTCAAAGGTCCAGTTGAGAGGTGGCTGGTGGCACTGACCACCATTGTCTACAATTTCTGTCTGGACCACTTTGGTGAGGTGCTAGAGCAAACTAGGAGTTCAGCCAAGCAAGCCAGCAGGCGACAAGCAGAGAAGTGCAGGTTACGACAGCAGCAGCGGCAGTTAAAGGGAAGACTTCGGGTGGCGCCAGACGATGAGAAGCAGGGAATCTTTGTGCTCCTGGATGACATCATGGGAAAAATCAAGGCACTTGGAAGGGCTTAATTAAGCTGCAAGAAAAAGGAGAAAGGAGGTGAGAAGACAGCGCGCAGCTTGTTTTAGAAATTTCTTTGCCTTTGCCAGGACCCTCCTCTCTGAGAAGCGCAGCGAGAACCTGACAGCAAGTAAGGAAGAGTTAGAGGAGCATCTCCGTGCAACATACTCTGACCCGAGAAGAGAACATCCTCTGCCCCACATGAAGGGCATCGCACGGTCAACAAGACCAGGCATTGCCATGGACCTCTCTCCGCTCAGATGGAGTGAGATCCAAGATATCGTGCGGAAAGCTCGCACATCCAGTGCTCCTGGCGAGAATGGTCTGCCTTACTTGGTATACAAGAGATGCCCAGGAGTGCTTCGTGTGTTGTGGTCCCGTATGCAGGCAGCCTGGAGGAAGGGCGCTTTGGTAGAGGTCTGGTACATCGCCAATGGGGCGTTTATTTCCAAAGAAGAAATGCCTCGAAAATCAAGCAGTTGCGCCCAATGTCCCTCCTCAACATCGAGGGAAAAATGTTATTCCCCTGGCTGGCAAGGAGACTCACGCCATCCATCCAAGCAAACGGGCTGATTGACACTGGCAATGCAGAAGGCAGGGATACCAGGATTCCCGGGGTGCCTGGAGCACAAGTCCATGATCTGGAACTCCATCTAAGAAGCAAGATCCAACAAGACAGACTTGCGGGTGATATGGCTCGATCTCGCCAATGCCTACGGGTCAGTGCCCCATGCCCTGATAGTGGAGGCCCTGCACTTTTCGTGAGTCCCAGAGAGGGTCACCAATCTCATCAAGCGCTACTACAGTGCGTTTTGGATGAGATTCGCCACGGCAGGGCATATTACTGATTGACAGAGTCTCGAAGTCGGGATTCCCATGGTGTGCGCTATTTCGCCGCTCCTGTTTGCATTGGCCATGGACATGGCGATCAGAGGGGTAAGATGGAGCTGGGGTCCGGCTTGGTGAGGGACAGACACTGCCGCTGCTCCGTGCCTACATGGATGGCATCACCCTGCTGACAACCGAAAAAGCAACTGCAGAGAAGACCCTACAACGACTGGAGGAACTCATAGGATGTGCACGGATGAAGTTTAAGCCCAAGAAGAGCCGGAGTCTCTCGCTGAAGAAAGGACAACTCAGGACAGAGTCCTACATTGTTGGCGAGAGAATCCCAACCGTCAGGGAGGAACCCGTGCGAAGCATTGGACGATGGTACGCCTGCCCTCTTACCGACCGCCACAGGGAGAAAGAAATAGAGCAGACGACAAGAGCCAGCCTCAAAGTAACTGATAAATGCTGCCTGACTGGCAGACACAAGGCTTGGTGTCTGCAGTTTTTGCTGATGCCCCGCACACGTTCGTCTTTTCAAGTCTACGAAGTGGCAATGACCCGTGCAGAGAAGACCATAAATGGTTTGGAAGACACCAGCAACATATTTCACCAAGACTTTTGGAGTGTATCTGCCACTGCTTCGGTTGAGTGGCACGAGGTAGATAGCGTCGTATCACCTGCAAACCTGTCACATGATGCCTTCCTATCTGTGATGTGCAGGGGTACGTCATTTATGAATGTGCAGAATAAAAGAGGGCCTAGTACAGAGTCCTGTGGGACTCTAGCTTTTAGAATACCAGACGTGGAAGCGTGCCCATTGAATTGGAAGCATTGTTGTCGATTCATCAGGAAGAACTGCAAATACTCTACTGTACACACACACACACACACACACACACACACACACACACACACACACACACACACACAGACACACACATACACACACACACACACACAGACACACACATACCCACACACACACAGACACACACATACACACTCACACACAGAGAGAGAAAGAGAGAGAGAGAAAGACAGAGAGAGAGAGACAGAGAGAGAGACAGAGAGAGAGACAGAGAGAGAGAGAGAGAGAGAGAGAGAGAGAGAGAGAGAGAGAGAGAGAAGAGAGAGAGAGAAAGACAGAGAGAGAGAGACAGAGAGAGAGACAGAGAGAGAGAGAGAGACAGAGAGAGAGAGAACAACTGTATTGTGTAGTCCTTCGGCCTTGTACAAGGGAACTCAGACTCCACGTCATAGATTGACTTCTATCATTTGCATGGCTCTCTGTCTTCTGTTAAATGCATGAAATAATAAGTGCCCACAGATCTACAGATGCTTGTGTCATAATTTGCAAAGCATATCATTATTCCGTCATGCACAGACAATCCGAAAGAGCGAGAGAGAGAGAGAGAGAGAGAGAGACAGTGATAGTGAAAGAGAGAGAAATAGAGAGAGAGAGAGACAGAGAGAGAAACAGAGACATACAGAGAGAGAGACATAGAGAGACAGAGAGAGAGAGAGAGACAGACACAGAGAGAGAGACACAGAGAGAGAGAGACAGAGAGAGTCAGAGATAGAGATAGAGAGAGAGAGAAAGAGAGAGAGAGAGATGCCAACAGCAGACGAAGTGCAGTGTTTGAAAGGTCTCTGGTAAAAAGTCCGTCACGGATCCACTTTTTTACGCATCTGATAATATTTATTCGTCTCTCCAAATTTCATTTCTGAACCTTGCGGCTCTGCAATCCAATCTAGTGCTGCCATTGGCGACAATGTGAAGGAACCACTTATCAAAAACTGCTCTTCTTCATTGAAGCGGCCTGCCCTTTGGTTTTTGCCACTTATAGAAGTAAAGCTGTTCGCTTCCAAATACAAACGCTGTCAAGCTCACCCTTTCCAAGTGAGGTTACATGCTAGTTCTCCACATCCCTAAAGACAGGCAATGCATTTCCAAGCTGAAGCGTCGACGCCTGTGGAAAGACCCTAATCGACACGGTCCATCAAAGCGATGACCCCTTTTGTAACTGTGACCGTACGGACTCAGGTATACAGGCTCCCATTACCCTGCATAAAATCACCATCCTTGTCGGGCACTCTCGTCCTTCAGAGCTGATGGAAGTCGTGGTCTATTGGAAGGCGAGCTTGTTTTCGGAGGGTAATACCTGGCAGCCCCTGTAATGTTGGTCTCGGAAGTACGTGTTTGTGAAGAAGGCACTCAGACACAACGAGGGCACTCTAAAACGTCCAAAGTGAGATCCATCGACGCCTTCTGGACAAGCAGACGATCGCCTTTGGATAGGGTGGGCCCTTCTCTTTCTACTGACATCGACGCCAGAAGTAGTGCAAATGCTGAGGGTGCCCTCGTCCCGCATACTCCAGGAGAGGCCGTCGTCTTTTCATACACTGAGTAAGAGCTTACCGGAAGAAGACATAGGAACGCTGCACGTGGATGCAGCGACGGCAGGGTGCTTTACTCATATGACTTCTCCCCGTCCAGATGTAAAATGCGTACCTGTGAGAGATGAGCTAGAAAGTTATCAAAGATTACTTTGGCGAGTACATCCGCCGCATGTGCTTGTGCTATCCAGACAGTTGGTGTTGGAGTGGTTAATGAGCGAGGGCGTAGAAAACAGGGCCACTTGTGAACCAACAAAAAGTGAATAGTCGCAAGGAAAGAAAAATCACTGTTATCTGTTTAGTATGGACCAGATAGTTTTGGTACTTGTGTGTGATTGAGTGTTTAAAAGAGCAAAGTGGGGATTTTTTTTTCAAAACTGTTGGAAACGGAGAATGTGCTGAATAACCGTTTTACTGCCATGAACGCTTCCCATGTGCCACAATGTTCTCCAACAAAACCACACGCCAGACGTTTAGGCTGGCGGTGCCACATTACCATTTCACTGATAGTCAACTTGCACAACGTGAACAAATGAATGAATGAATGAATAATAATTACCGCGGAGTTAGCTCGCTATGAGGACTGTTCTGCCAGTCAGTACAACACCGCCCTCAAGGCTGTTCTTGATAAGCACGCCCCTGTCTCCAGGCGCAATGTGTCCTCTAAGAGGGTGACTCCGTGGTTTGGTCTTCTTGGAGATGAACTGCTACAGGCAAAGAGGGATCGGCGCCGTGCCGAGAGAGAGTGGAGGGAGTCGGGTTTGACTGTGTACCATCAGTTGTACATAAAGGCCAAGAATTTTGTGACGTTCATTGTCCATAAAGCAAAATCAATGTTCTACACATCTCAAATCGCTGAGGCAAAGTCTAGCAAGGAGTTGTATCACATCACCAATGATATGTGTGCGAGAAAAAGCCCTACCCAGCTTCCCACGGTGTATCCCTCATCCTCACTCCCCAGCGTGTTTTCTAACTATTTCATGACCAAGGTAGATAAGCTGCGAGAGGACCTTGACTCTCAGCCTTCTGTCCCACACCCCCTTGGTAAACCATTCAGTGGCAATTTCCTAGAAACGTTCGCCCCTGTCACTGAATCAGACATCCGCAAGATCTTGTCTAACTCCGCCCCTAAAACATGTGAACTGGACCCCATCCCAACTCCCCTGCTCTTTGAGTGTTTAGACGTAGTGCTCCCCACCCTGACTAAGATTATAAATGAGTCCCTCACTTCTGGAACCTTCCCGGATGTCCACAAAACTGCTCTCGTCACCCCACTGTTGAAGAAACCTAACCTGGACCATAATGAGTTAAAAAACTTCCGGCCTGTTAGTAACTTGTCATTTGTTTCAAAACTGATAGAAAAGGTAGTTCTGTCTCAGCTCTCTGCTCACCTCACGTCCAACCAACTGTTTAACCCCCTACAGTCTGCATATCGGCCTGGACACAGTACAGAAACAGCTTTAGTGAAAATTGTAAATGACCTTCTACGTGCTCTAGACAGAGGAGAAGTCTCTATTCTGGCGCTGCTCGATTTATCGGCAGCATTTGACACAATAGATCATGCTATTCTCATCAGCCGTCTTGAATTTGTGTTTGGCGTTAGCAGCTCTGCCTTGAACTGGTTTTCGTCGTACTTGTCCAACCGTACTCAGACTGTATCCATCAACAATAACACTTCTGATCCTACTCTGCTGCGCTATGGCGTGCCCCAAGGGTCGGTCTTAGGACCAGTTCTATTTGTTCTGTACACCACTCCTCTCGCAGATATCATGACTGCCCATTCGGTTCTTCATCATTCTTATGCAGATGATACGCAGGCGCAAAAGTCGGGTGATCCCAAGTGTTTCGACATTCTTATGCACTCAATGCAAGCGTGTGTCCTTGACGTGAAGTCATGGATGACATTCAATAAGCTGAAATTAAATGATGAGAAGACCGAGGCAATGGTTGCCTCTTCACCACGCATGTCTACCTCTGTCCAGCTCCCAGAGTCCATCACCATCGGCAATGCTACTGTCCCCTTTTCTAACACAGTGAAAAATCTAGGCGTTACGTTAGATTCCCACCTCACTATGCATGCACAGGTTCAGACCATCATTCGTTCTATGAACTTTGAGCTCCGTCGCATCGGTTCAATCCGTCACTATCTCTCTGAGCAAGCGGCAAAGACCCTTGTCTCAGCGTTCATTCTATCCAAGCTAGATTATTGTAATGCTTTGCTTTATGGCTGTCCCGAGTATCTCATTGACAGGTTACAAAAACTGCAGAACAACGCCGCTCGCCTGATCTGTAAAGTCCGCAAATCTGAGCATATCACCCCCTACCTTCAGAAACTACACTGGCTCCGTGTTGAGGACCGTATCACTTACAAAATTGCATGCTTATCTTTCAACGCATTCACACAGACAGGACCCGCATACCTCACAGCCCTCATAGACACTTACACGCCACGCAGAACACTTCGCTCTTCAGCAAACACCACCACCCTCGTCCCTCGTAAAATGAAATCATCTTTTGGTGACCGCTCTTTCTTTGCCTCCGCTCCTCTCGTCTGGAACTCTCTCCCTGCTAATCTTCGTCTGTATCCCTCTTCCGAGTCTGACTCTTTCCGCGCTGATCTAAAGACACACCTGTTCTCTCTTGCATACACATCTGCCAAATAGCCCCCCCCTCCCCCTCCCTCCCACTGACCCCACCCGCTCAACTTCACAGCTCCCCGTACATATTCTCGTAATTGTATTTTGTAAATATTTTGTTTTGATTCACTTATCTCGTTTGTGTTTGCTTGCTTGTTTGTTCTCTTTATTTGCTTATTTCATTCTTGTTTAGATTGTCGATTGGTTGTCTGCTTGCTTGTTTATTTATTGTGTTGGTATGCCTGCTTGATTGTGTTGGATTATTTAGCCTGCTTGTTTGTTTATTTTTTCTTTTGTTGTTGCTTGCTTCAACAGTGTTTGATTATTCTGCCTGCTCGCTTGTTAATGTTATGTGTTTGTATGCTTGCTCTGATTGTATGTGATTTTGCTGCTAGTGTTGATTGCCTACGTGATTTGCTTGTATCTGATTGTCTGCTTGTGATGTGTGAACGAGATTGTAAAGCGCTTAGAGCTCACTTGAGAATTAGCGCTATATAAATACCCATTATTATTATTATTATTATTAATAATAAACGAATCAATTAATGAACGAACGAGCGAAGGCATGAATGAACGAATGAATGAATATTGAATGAATGATGGATTAATGAATGAAGTTTCGCAGCCGATTAACCTTCGATGCTGTGCGGGCCCCAGAGCTGCATCATCGGGGAGGATGCTCAACTCGCATTGCCTCCGTCTACTCAGGAGTAAAAACCAGCCCTGCGAGGGCAACGTTGGCGCACCGTAGTGCACTTAACCCGTGTAAGCGCCATGAGCAAGTCTCAGGTTGGAATCATCCCCAGGAAGTATATACTTGTTGTATCTGTCTGTCTGCCTGTCTGTCTGTCTGTCTGTCTGTCTGTCTGTCTGTCTGTCTGTCTGTCTGTCTGTCTGTCTGTCTGTCTGTCTGTCTGTCTGTCTGTCTGTCTGCCTGTCTGTCTGTCTGTCTGTCTGTCTGTCTGTCTGTCTGTCTGTCTGCCTGTCTGTCTGTGTGTCTGTCTGTCTGTCTGTCTGTCTGTCTGTCTGTATGTTTGTCTGTCTGTCTGTCTGTCTGTCTGTCTGTCTGTCTGTCTGTCTGTCTGTCTGTCTGTCTGTCTGTCTGTCTGTCTTTCTGTCTGTCTGTCTGTCTGTCTGTCTGTCTGCGTCTGTCGGTCTGTCAGTCTGTCTGTCTGTCTGTCTGTCTGCGTGTCTGTCTGTCTGTCTGTCTGTCTGTCTGTCTGTCTGTCTGTCTGTCTGTCTGTCTGTCTGTCTGTCTGTCTGTCTGTCTGTCTGTCTGTCTGTCTGTCTGTTTGTCTGTCTGTTTGTGTGTGTGTCTGTCTGTCTGTCTGTCTGTCTGTCTGTCTGTCTGTCTGTCTGTCTGCCTGCCTGTCTGTCTGTCTGTCTGTCTGTCTGTCTGTCTGTCTGTCTGTCTGTCTGTCTGTCTGTCTGTCTGTCTGTCTGTCTGTCTGTCTGTCTGTCTGCCTGCCTGTCTGTCTGTCTGTCTGTCTGTCTGTCTGTCTGTCTGCCTGCCTGCCTGTCTGTCTGTATGTATGTATGTCTGTCTGTCTGTCTGTCGCCATATTTGCCGACAGGCGCCAATAACAGACTGGTTAAACGATTCAGTCGCTAGCGGTACAATGCAGGGCGGTTGGAGGCTTGATATGGATTTTGTTTAACGTCACGACATAGACCCGGTGTCTTTCTGTCTACCTTGACGTGGGCAGCGGTGACCTCATCTACACAAAGGACCTCCAGAGCCGCAATTTTCAGGCAGAGCAGGAGGGATCGAGTAGAAAACGAAGCACGTTGGCATCCACACTGATCCTGTTCAGGTTGAAACAGGTCTAAGATGACCTGTCAGCAATGGCGGTTTGCAGCAACAGAGAGCGAAGAGACGTAGACATTTCCGGATATAATTCTATCAAGTAAGGTGCAGATTTATCGCCCAGCTGTCGAACCGCTGTCTCAAGGGTAAAGTTGCTCCCACCATTAGTTACTTTCAGTTGCGAGGCAATCTGCAGTGTCTGGATTATAGAATGTTCCAGGGTGCACTGCACCGAGCGTTCTGGTCTCCCTGCCTGCCCGGTCAGATTAGAAACTCCCAAACGTCCCTCAGAGTCTCCACACAGTCCATTGATTGTCCTGAATGGACTTTGCCACGCGTCTTGGGAAGTTCTCATTCAAATCGACAGAGTATATGTAGCGTCCTCGTCCTCGAGAGCCCAGATAATATTGGACGTTCCGCTAGCTTGGGTAGCCTCACCTGCATTCCACGTTAAATCTGCAGTGTCTGGATTATAGAATGTTCCAGGGTGCACTGCACCGAGCGTTCTGGTCTCCCTGCCTGCCCGGTCAGATTAGAAACTCCCAAACGTCCCTCAGAGTCTCCACACAGTCCATTGATTGTCCTGAATGGACTTTGCCACGCGTCTTGGGAAGTTCTCATTCAAATCGACAGAGTATATGTAGCGTCCTCGTCCTCGAGAGCCCAGATAATATTGGACGTTCCGCTAGCTTGGGTAGCCTCACCTGCATTCCACGTTAAACGCTTAGCAGGGGCTGTGGCGTTTGCAACCAATACTGTCTGTCTGTAATTAAACTGTAAAGCACACCAGACGGCAGGGTTTAAATCAGATGGTTGTCCTTCGAGTTGGAATAGGAATTTTTTTGTCGTTGCTGCAATTCAGAATAGAGTATGGGGGGCACTGGACCAATGGGGGCACTGGAGCTGTGAGGAGCTCTGGTGCTGTGAGGAGCACTGGAGCAGTGGGGGCACTGGAGCAGTGGGGAGCTCTGGTGCTGTGAGGAGCACTGGAGCAGTGGGGGCACTGGAGCAGTGGGGAGCTCTGGTGCTGTGAGGAGCACTGGTGCTGTGAGGAGCACTGGAGCAGTGAGGAGCACTGGAGCAGTGGGGGGCACTGGAGCAGTGGGGGGCACTGGAGCAGTGGGGGGCACTGGAGCAATTGGGAGCTCTGGAGCTGTGAGGAGCACTGGAGCAATGGGGGGCACTGGAGCAGTGGGGGGCACTGGAGCAGTGGGGAGCACTGGAGCAGTGGGGGGCACTGGAGCAGTGGGGGCACTGGAGCAGTGGGGGGCACTGGAGCAGTGGGGGCACTGGAGCAGTGGGGGCACTGGAGCAGTGGGGGGCACTGGAGCAGTGGGGGCACTGGAGCAGTGGGGGCACTGGAGTAGTGGGGGCACTGGAGCAGTGGGGGGCACTGGAGCAGTGGGGGGCACTGGAGCAGTGGGGGGCACTGGAGCAGTGGGGGGCACTGGAGCAGTGGGGGGCACTGGAGCAGTGGGGGGCACTGGAGCAGTGGGGGCACTGGAGCAGTGGGGGGCACTGGAGCAGTGGGGGCACTGGAGCAGTGGGGGCACTGGAGCAGTGGGGGGCACTGGAGCAGTGGGGGGCACTGGAGCAGTGGGGGGCACTGGAGCAGTGGGGGGCACTGGAGCAGTGGGGGGCACTGGAGCAGTGGGGGCACTGGAGCAGTGGGGGGCACTGGAGCAGTGGGGGCACTGGAGCAGTGGGGGGCACTGGAGCAGTGGGGGCACTGGAGCTGTGGGGGCACTGGAGCAGTGGGGGCACTGGAGCAGTGGGGGGCACTGGAGCAGTGGGGGCACTGGAGCAGTGGGGGGCACTGGAGCAGTGGGGGCACTGGAGCAGTGGGGGGCACTCGAGTAGTGGGGGCACTGGAGCAGTGGGGGCACTGGAGCAGTGGGGGGCACTGGAGCAGTGGGGGCACTGGAGCAGTGGGGGGCACTGGAGCAGTGGGGGCACTGGAGCAGTGGGGGGCACTGGAGCAGTGGGGGCACTGGAGCAGTGGGGGCACTGGAGCAGTGGGGGCACTGGAGCTGTGGGGGCACTGGAGTGGGGGCACTGGAGCAGTGGGGGGCACTGGAGCAGTGGGGGCACTGGAGCAGTGGGGGCACTGGAGTAGTGGGGGCACTGGAGCAGTGGGGGCACTGGAGCAGTGGGGGGCACTGGAGCAGTGGGGGGCACTGGAGCAGTGGGGGCACTGGAGCAGTGGGGGGCACTGGAGCAGTGGGGGGCACTGGAGCAGTGGGGGCACTGGAGCAGTGGGGGGCACTGGAGCAGTGGGGGCACTGGAGCAGTGGGGGCACTGGAGCAGTGGGGGCACTGGAGCAGTGGGGGGCACTGGAGCAGTGGGGGCACTGGAGCAGTGGGGGGCACTGGAGCAGTGGGGGCACCGGAGCAGTGGGGAGCACTCGAGTAGTGGGAGCACCGGAGCAGTGGGGGCACTGGAGCAGTGGGGGCACTGGAGCAGTGGGGGCACTGGAGCAGTGGGGGGCACTGGAGCAGTGGGGGCACTGGAGCAGTGGGGGGCACTGGAGCAGTGGGGGGCACTGGAGCAGTGGGGGCACTGGAGCAGTGGGGGCACTGGAGCAGTGGGGGCACTGGAGCAGTGGGGGCACTGGAGCAGTGGGGGCACTGGAGCAGTGGGGGCACTGGAGCAGTGGGGGCACTGGAGCAGTGGGGGCACTGGAGCAGTGGGGGCACTGGAGCAGTGGGGGCACTGGAGCAGTGGGGGGCACTGGAGCAGTGGGGGGCACTGGAGCAGTGGGGGCACTGGAGCAGTGGGGGCACTGGAGCAGTGGGGGGCACTGGAGCAGTGGGGGCACTGGAGCAGTGGGGGCACTGGAGCAGTGGGGGGCACTGGAGCAGTGGGGGCACTGGAGCAGTGGGGGCACTGGAGTAGTGGGGGCACTGGAGCAGTGGGGGCACTGGAGTAGTGGGGGCACTGGAGCAGTGGGGGGCACTGGAGCAGTGGGGGCACTGGAGTAGTGGGGGCACTGGAGTAGTGGGGGCACTGGAGTAGTGGGGGGCACTGGAGCAGTGGGGGCACTGGAGCAGTGGGGGCACTGGAGCAGTGGGGGCACTGGAGCAGTGGGGGCACTGGAGCAGTGGGGGGCACTGGAGCAGTGGGGGCACTGGAGCAGTGGGGGGCACTGGAGCAGTGGGGGGCACTGGAGCAGTGGGGGCACTGGAGCAGTGGGGGCACTGGAGCAGTGGGGGCACTGGAGCAGTGGGGGGCACTGGAGCAGTGGGGGCACTGGAGCAGTGGGGGCACTGGAGCAGTGGGGGCACTGGAGCAGTGGGGGCACTGGAGCAGTGGGGGGCACTGGAGCAGTGGGGGCACTGGAGCAGTGGGGGCACTGGAGCAGTGGGGGGCACTGGAGCAGTGGGGGGCACTGGAGCAGTGGGGGCACTGGAGTAGTGGGGGCACTGGAGCAGTGGGGGGCACTGGAGCAGTGGGGGGCACTGGAGCAGTGGGGGGCACTGGAGCAGTGGGGGCACTGGAGTAGTGGGGGGCACTGGAGCAGTGGGGGCACTGGAGCAGTGGGGGCACTGGAGTAGTGGGGGCACTGGAGTAGTGGGGGCACTGGAGCAGTGGGGGCACTGGAGTAGTGGGGGCACTGGAGCAGTGGGGGCACTGGAGTAGTGGGGGGCACTGGAGCAGTGGGGGCACTGGAGCAGTGGGGGGCACTGGAGTAGTGGGGGCACTGGAGTAGTGGGGGCACTGGAGCAGTGGGGACACTAGAGTAGTGGGGGCACTGGAGCAGTGGGGACACTGGAGTAGTGGGGGGCACTGGAGCAGTGGGGGGCACTGGAGCAGTGGGGGCACTGGAGTAGTGGGGGGCACTGGAGTAGTGGGGGCACTGGAGCAGTGGGGGCACTGGAGTAGTGGGGGGCACTGGAGCAGTGGGGGGCACTGGAGTAGTGGGGGCACTGGAGCAGTGGGGGGCACTGGAGTAGTGGGGGGCACTGGAGCAGTGGGGGGCACTGGAGCAGTGGGGGGCACTGGAGCAGTGGGGGGCACTGGAGTAGTGGGGGGCACTGGAGTAGTGGGGGCACTGGAGCAAGTGGGGGGCACTGGAGTAGTGGGGGCACTGGAGCAGTGGGGGGCACTGGAGTAGTGGGGGCACTGGAGTAGTGGGGGGCACTGGAGTAGTGGGGGGCACTGGAGCAGTGGGGGCACTGGAGCAGTGGGGGCACTGGAGCAGTGGGGGGCACTGGAGCAGTGGGGGCACTGGAGTAGTGGGGGGCACTGGAGCAGTGGGGGCACTGGAGTAGTGGGGGCACTGGAGCAGTGGGGGCACTGGAGTAGTGGGGGGCACTGGAGTAGTGGGGGGCACTGGAGTAGTGGGGGCACTGGAGTAGTGGGGGGCACTGGAGTAGTGGGGGGCACTGGAGCAGTGGGGGCACTGGAGTAGTGGGGGGCACTGGAGCAGTGGGGGGCACTGGAGCAGTGGGGGCACTGGAGTAGTGGGGGGCACTGGAGTAGTGGGGGGCACTGGAGTAGTGGGGGCACTGGAGCAGTGGGGGGCACTGGAGCAGTGGGGGCACTGGAGTAGTGGGGGCACTGGAGCAGTGGGGGGCACTGGAGTAGTGGGGGGCACTGGAGTAGTGGGGGCACTGGAGCAGTGGGGGCACTGGAGTAGTGGGGGGCACTGGAGCAGTGGGGGGCACTGGAGCAGTGGGGGCACTGGAGCAGTGGGGGCACTGGAGCAGTGGGGGCACCGGAGCAGTGGGGGCACTGGAGCAGTGGGGGGCACTGGAGTAGTGGGGGCACTGGAGCAGTGGGGGCACTGGAGCAGTGGGGGGCACTGGAGTAGTGGGGGCACTGGAGCAGTGGGGGGCACTGGAGCAGTGGGGGGCACTGGAGTAGTGGGGGGCACTGGAGTAGTGGGGGGCACTGGAGTAGTGGGGGGCACTGGAGTAGTGGGGGGCACTGGAGCAGTGGGGGCACTGGAGTAGTGGGGGCACTGGAGTAGTGGGGGGCACTGGAGTAGTGGGGGCACTGGAGCAGTGGGGGCACTGGAGCAGTGGGGGACACTGGAGTAGTGGGGGGCACTGGAGTAGTGGGGGGCACTGGAGCAGTGGGGGGCACTCGAGTAGTGGGGGCACTGGAGCAGTGGGGGCACTGGAGCAGTGGGGGCACTGAAGCAGTGGGGGCACTGGAGTAGTGGGGGCCCTGGAGTAGTGGGGGCACTGGAGTAGTGGGGGCACTGGAGCAGTGGGGGGCACTGGAGTAGTGGGGGGCACTGGAGTAGTGGGGGCACTGGAGCAGTGGGGGGCACTGGAGTAGTGGGGGCACTGGAGTAGTGGGGGGCACTGGAGTAGTGGGGGCACTGGAGTAGTGGGGGGCACTGGAGTAGTGGGGGCACTGGAGTAGTGGGGGACACTGGAGCAGTGGGGGACACTGGAGCAGTGGGGGACACTGGAGCAGTGGGGGACACTGGAGCAGTGGGGGACACTGGAGCAGTGGGGGACACTGGAGCAGTGGGGGACACTGGAGCAGTGGGGGACACTGGAGTAGTGGGGGACACTGGAGTAGTGGGGGCACTGGAGTAGTGGGGGGCACTGGAGCAGTGGGGGGCACTGGAGTAGTGGGGGGCACTGGAGCAGTGGGGGCACTGGAGTAGTGGGGGCACTGGAGCAGTGGGGGCACTGGAGCAGCGGGGGGCACTGGAGTAGTGGGGGCACTGGAGTAGTGGGGGGCACTGGAGCAGTGGGGGCACTGGAGTAGTGGGGGGCACTGGAGTAGTGGGGGCACTGGAGTAGTGGGGGGCACTGGAGTAGTGGGGGCACTGGAGTAGTGGGGGGCACTGGAGCAGTGGGGGCACTGGAGTAGTGGTGGCACTGGATTAGTGGGGGCACTGGAGTAGTGGGGGCACTGGAGTAGTGGGGGGCACTGGAGCAGTGGGGGGCACTGGAGTAGTGGGGGGCACTGGAGTAGTGGGGGGCACTGGAGCAGTGGGGGGCACTGGAGTAGTGGGGGCACTGGAGTAGTGGGGGCACTGGAGTAGTGGGGGGCACTGGAGCAGTGGGGGGCACTGGAGTAGTGGGGGGCACTGGAGTAGTGGGGGCACTGGAGTAGTGGGGGGCACTGGAGTAGTGGGGGGCACTGGAGTAGTGGGGGGCACTGGAGTAGTGGGGGGCACTGGAGCAGTGGGGGGCACTGGAGTAGTGGGGGCCCTGGAGTAGTAGGGGGCACTGGAGTAGTGGGGGCCCTGGAGTAGTAGGGGGCACTGGAGTAGTGGGGGGGCACTGGAGTAGTGGGGGCACTGGAGTAGTGGGGATACTGGAGCAGTGGGGGCACTGGAGTAGTGGGGGGCACTGGAGTAGTGGGGGGCACTGGAGTAGTGGGGGCACTGGAGTAGTGGGGGGCACTGGAGTAGTGGGGGCACTGGAGTAGTGGGGGGCACTGGAGTAGTGGGGGCCCTGGAGCAGTGGGGGCACTGGAGTAGTGGGGGCACTGGAGTAGTGGGGGGCACTGGAGCAGTGGGGGGCACTGGAGCAGTGGGGGGCACTGGAGTAGTGGGGGCACTGGAGTAGTGGGGGGCACTGGAGTAGTGGGGGGCACTGGAGTAGTGGGGGGCACTGGAGTAGTGGGGGGCACTGGAGCAGTGGGGGGCACTGGAGTAGTGGGGGGCACTGGAGTAGTGGGGGCACTGGAGTAGTGGGGGCACTGGAGCAGTGGGGGGCACTGGAGTAGTGGGGGGCACTGGAGTAGTGGGGGGCACTGGAGCAGTGGGGGGCACTGGAGTAGTGGGGGGCACTGGAGTAGTGGGGGGCACTGGAGCAGTGGGGGGCACTGGAGTAGTGGGGGGCACTGGAGTAGTGGGGGGCACTGGAGTAGTGGGGGACACTGGAGTAGTGGGGGCACTGGAGTAGTGGGGGACACTGGAGTAGTGGGGGCACTGGAGCAGTGGGGGGCACTGGAGCAGTGGGGGCACTGGAGTAGTGGGGGGCACTGGAGCAGTGGGGGGCACTGGAGTAGTGGGGGGCACTGGAGTAGTGGGGGGCACTGGAGTAGTGGGGGGCACTGGAGCAGTGGGGGCACTGGAGTAGTGGGGGCACTGGAGTAGTGGGGGGCACTGGAGCAGTGGGGGGCACTGGAGTAGTGGGGGGCACTGGAGTAGTGGGGGGCACTGGAGCAGTGGGGGACACTGGAGTAGTGGGGGCACTGGAGTAGTGGGGGCACTGGAGTAGTGGGGGGCACTGGAGCAGTGGGGGCACTGGAGTAGTGGGGGCACTGGAGTAGTGGGGGGCACTGGAGTAGTGGGGGCACTGGAGTAGTGGGGGCACTGGAGTAGTGGGGGGCACTGGAGTAGTGGGGGACACTGGAGCAGTGGGGGGCACTGGAGTAGTGGGGGCACTGGAGCAGTGGGGGGCACTGGAGCAGTGGGGGACACTGGAGTAGTGGGGGCACTGGAGTAGTGGGGGGCACTGGAGTAGTGGGGGCACTGGAGCAGTGGGGGACACTGGAGTAGTGGGGGCACTGGAGTAGTGGGGGGCACTGGAGCAGTGGGGGGCACTGGAGCAGTGGGGGGCACTGGAGTAGTGGGGGCACTGGAGCAGTGGGGGCACTGGAGCAGTGGGGGCACTGGAGCAGTGGGGGGCACTGGAGCAGTGGGGGGCACTGGAGCAGTGGGGGACACTGGAGTAGTGGGGGCACTGGAGTAGTGGGGGCACTGGAGCAGTGGGGGACACTGGAGCAGTGGGGACACTGGAGTAGTGGGGGCACTGGAGTAGTGGGGGCACTGGAGCAGTGGGGGCACTGGAGTAGTGGGGGGGCACTGGAGTAGTGGGGGCACTGGAGCAGTGGGGACACTGGAGTAGTGGGGGCACTGGAGTAGTGGGGGCACTGGAGCAGTGGGGGCACTGAAAGGTGGATGCTACCTCCGCCAAGGAGGTTAAGTTTTACAGTCGGTTTGTTCCTTTGTTCATTAATCGGCAAAATAACTCCATAAGTTCAAAACGGTCTCTGACGAAATTGTATGGAAGGTCAGCCTTTTACTAAAGGAGCAGCCCATTACATTGTATGGAAGGTCAGCCTTGTACTAAAGGAGCAGCCCATTACATTGTATGGAAGGTCAGCCTTGTACTAAAGGAGCAGCCCATTACATTGAATGGAAGGTCAGCCTTTTACTAAAGGAGCAGCCCATTACATTGTATGGAAGGTCAGTCTTTCACTAAAGGAGCAGCCCATTACATGTAGGAGATTTTATGTTATCTAGTTTTAGAATTACCACAAAAAGACAGATTTATCGCAAATCACGAAATTGATTACGTCAAAGTATTGATAACGCCGGCGTAACGTGTTCAACACTCAGAGACCGCTAGCGTGCGCTTAAATGGACTTCGTGTATACTTTGTAGTGTCAGACCTGGCTAGCAGAACATACTGCCTGAATTATGCAGGTCATTGAATAGAAATCGTAACTTCCTTGGTGGAGAATTGCGCTCTCAGAGCGCTCTCTAGTGTTAATGATTTCTCTCACGTGACAGCGCGCTCTCTAGTGTTAATGATTTCTCTCACGTGACAGAGCGCTCTCTAGTGTTAATGACTTCTCTGACGTGACAGAGTGCCCTCTAGTGTTAATGATTTCTCTGACGTGACAGAGCGCTCTCTAGTGTTAATGATTTCTCTGACGTGACAGAGCGTTCTCTAGTGTTAATGATTTCTCTCACGTGACAGAGCGCTCTCTAGTGTTAATGATTTCTCTCACGTGACAGAGCGCTCTCTAGTGTTAATGACTTCTCTCACGTGACAGAGTGCTCTCTAGTGTTAATGACTTCTCTCACGTGACAAACAGATTGGCATCTGTTGAACGTGACTTCAATGGCCGGATTGTTGCTCTTTATGCTGATGTAATATCCTTACTCTATTGCGTAAAGTAGGCCGGAGTTACGGGACTACTCGAATAGATGACGGGAGACAAGACAAGGATGCAGTCAAGACAGAGGCCGGAGTTACGGCACTACTCCAATAGATGGCGGGAGACAAGACAAAGATGCAGTCAAGACAGAGGCCGGAGTTACGGCACTACTCCAATAGATGACGGGAGACAAGACAAGGATGCAGTCAAGACAGAGGCCGGAGTTACGGCACTACTCCAATAGATGACGGGAGACAAGACAAGGATGCAGTCAAGACAGAGGCCGGAGTTACGGGACTACTCCAATAGATGACGGGAGACAAGACAAGGATGCAGTCAAGACAGAGGCCGGAGTTACGGGACTACTCCAATAGATGACGGGAGACAAGACAAGGATGCAGTCAAGACAGAGGCCGGAGTTACGGCACTACTCGAATAGATGACGGGAGACAAGACAAGGATGCAGTCAAGACAGAGGCCGGAGTTACGGCACTACTCTAGTAGATGACGGGAGACAAGACAAGGATGCAGTCAAGACAGAGGCCGGAGTTACGGGACTACTCCAATAGATGACGGGAGACAAGACAAGGATGCAGTCAAGACAGAGGCCGGAGTTACGGGACTACTCCAATAGATGACGGGAGACAAGACAAGGATGCAGTCAAGACAGAGGCCGGAGTTACGGGACTACTCCAATAGATGACGGGAGACAAGACAAGGATGCAGTCAAGACAGAGGCCGGAGTTACGGCACTACTCTAGTAGATGGCGGGAGACAAGACAAGGATGCAGTCAAGACAGAGGCCGGAGTTACGGGACTACTCCAATAGATGACGGGAGACAAGACAAGGATGCAGTCAAGACAGAGGCCGGAGTTACGGGACTACTCCAATAGATGACGGGAGACAAGACAAGGATGCAGTCAAGACAGAGGCCGGAGTTACGGGACTACTCCAATAGATGACGGGAGACAAGACAAGGATGCAGTCAAGACAGAGGCCGGAGTTACGGCACTACTCTAGTAGATGACGGGAGACAAGACAAGGATGCAGTCAAGACAGAGGCCGGAGTCACGGCACTACTCCAATAGATGGCGGGAGACAAGACAAAGATGCAGTCAAGACAGAGGCCGGAGTTACGGCACTACTCCAATAGATGGCGGGAGACAAGACAAGGATGCAGTCAAGACAGAGGCCGGAGTTACGGCACTACTCCAATAGATGGCGGGAGACAAGACAAGGATGCAGTCAAGACAGAGGCCGGAGTTACGGCACTACTCCAATAGATGACGGGAGACAAGACAAGGATGCAGTCAAGACAGAGGCCGGAGTTACGGCACTACTCCAATAGATGACGGGAGACAAGACAAGGATGCAGTCAAGACAGAGGCCGGAGTTACGGGACTACTCCAATAGATGACGGGAGACAAGACAAGGATGCAGTCAAGACAGAGGCCGGAGTTACGGCACTACTCCAATAGATGACGGGAGACAAGACAAGGATGCAGTCAAGACAGAGGCCGGAGTTACGGCACTACTCCAATAGATGACGGGAGACAAGACAAAGATGCAGGCAAGACAGAGGCCGGAGTTACGGCACTACTCCAATAGATGACGGGAGACAAGACAAGGATGCAGTCAAGACAGAGGCCGGTTACGGCACTACTCTAGTAGATGACGGGAGACAAGACAAGGATGCAGTCAAGACAGAGGCCGGAGTTACGGCACTACTCCAATAGATGACGGGAGACAAGACAAGGATGCAGTCAAGACAGAGGCGGGAGTTACGGGACTACTCCAATAGATGACGGGAGACAAGACAAGGATGCAGTCAAGACAGAGGCCGGAGTTACGGCACTACTCTAGTAGATGACGGGAGACAAGACAAGGATGCAGTCAAGACAGAGGCCGAAGTTACGGCACTACTCGAATAGATGGCGGGAGACAAGACAAAGATGCAGTCAAGACAGAGGCCGGAGTTACGGGACTACTCCAATAGATGGCGGGAGACAAGACAAAGATGCAGGCAAGACAGAGGCCGGAGTTACGGGACTACTCCAATAGATGACGGGAGACAAGACAAGGATGCAGTCAAGACAGAGGCCGGAGTTACGGGACTACTCCAATAGATGACGGGAGACAAGACAAAGATGCAGTCAAGACAGAGGCCGGAGTTACGGGACTACTCCAATAGATGACGGGAGACAAGACAAGGATGCAGTCAAGACAGAGGCCGGAGTTACGGCACTACTCCAATAGATGACGGGAGACAAGACAAGGATGCAGTCAAGACAGAGGCCGGAGTTACGGGAAGGGAATCGAGCCGACTGAGGCAACCCTGGGCAGACATGGAGAACTTCGGGACTCTGACAACAGATGGGGACAGCGGGAGGACCAGGCCGATAATCAGATACCATCGAGGGAGAGAAACCAAGGAACAACGGAAACCTCTTCACCGTCCAGGGTGCGCGCGCATCACAAGAAAGTGACGAACTAATGCACATGCGTAGAGGTCACGACAAGAGGTGAACTCGCCAACTATTTGCAAATTTCAATGGCCGACGTGTTGCCGGTTCGCTCACAAAACGCTCTATTTCGGGATACTAGCAACCCATCCAAAGAAAATATAAGCCATGCACAGCATTAATTTATCAAAGATGTATGTTGAATGCATTAATAGATCGTGAAAGCTCCTACAGTTTACACATCGAATGCAGGTCAACGCACCCACGCCGAAGCATGTGTTGTCATCGTTTGTGTTGACATGATTTTACGCTCTCGTCACTTTCTTGTGATGCGCGCGCACCCTGATTTAGATACGAAGTATACCAATGCGAAGTTCGTGGAAGACGCACTATGACTGGCTATCTATTCCCACCTAACTGATAACATGTTAAGAACTTGTAGCGACAGTGTCAGATGTAAACTGGTGAGGGACACGGAACATGTGTGCCTTTATCTAAGTGAGGAAGAGACGGCAGTGTACAGAGAGCGTTGTGA
>JAWQFJ010001897.1:39158-41658 GCA_034096865.1 Theodoxus fluviatilis | reverse complement strand
TTGGACCAATCGGCATTCAGTTCGGCTTTAAGGATGTCTCTACCTAATGCTGCCGCACTGAAAGTAGAAGAAGATTTCACGAGATTTCGCTTGGGAGAGGCAAAAACAGCAGAGTGATCTTGTTTATGAGGAGGAATTTTTTTATTATGTCTTTGAGTAAAGCAAATCCTGGGAAAGTGTAAGGATGCCTTTTTTAAGCGAAAGTCAAATATATGTCAACATAATTTCACAGTACATAAAATTTATATATTAATTATTGTCTCCTTAAATATGAGTAATTATGGTTTCCAACGAATCAACATGGCTTGGTGGTTTCATCGAACAGTTCGTGCGGTACGACAATCAGCATAAAGCGGAACATTGTCATTTTGTATCTTTTTTAATATGTATGTTGTAGAGGAATGCATTTGCAGTAAGAGATAAGAGTAAGCTTCGTGTTAGTGAAGAAGTTTTTAAGCCATGTAGAGTAGGCGTGGCTTCCAATCACAGAAATGTGCGTTTGAAAGGATTTTATTTTCGTGTCGCTGTTTGCAATTCTGGTCGCGATTGTCTCATTTTATCCAACTTTTTACTCCTTATCCCACTATTGGTCTGCATTTCTTGGGGGGAAATAGACAGTTTGATGTGAAAAAAAGCAATCATAGTTCTTCCATTTTCAGGCATTTCATGTATTTTTCGTTTGATTTGAATAAGTATTTTATGTATACAAGATTTTCAAGTGTTGAGCTGATTTAACACGAACACGCTGCCAGCCGAATATAATTTGGCAAACCGACAGACAAAATAGTTTTCCATATATAATCAGTTCGGTTCATTTTTAAATACCTTTTCGTATACCTTGTCAAATATGGGCATGCAGCCCCATGACACAAGCATACCTTCAGGTTGTAATATACTGCGAGTTAGATACACGCTTCTTCTGCCTCCTAGATACAGAAACATGTGTGTTTCCCTGATAAGTGTTTAGCTGTATTTGCAGACGGTGAAAACCTGCTGCGCTTAGACATTTCGATGAACTCCTTCCACAGCTATATACAGATACTTGCCATTCACATAAAAACAACTTTAATTTCACATAGCTGTCCTCCATTTTTCTATCAGATGATGTTGCAGGAGAACGGGAGGTTTCCATTGGCTAACTAGCGATGTTGTAATGGGGAAGCGTTACAAATTTAGAGCGTGCTCTAAATTATGATGCAGCTTGATGCATTGTTTACAGGAGGCGAAATTTTCCTTGATATAAGTGTTCGTTCACGACGAAACATGCATGGAATATACAACTGTTGCGGAAAGACACCTTATGTCTCGCCCTGTGCGAGAACATTTACAGTTAATTATACAAGATGGTTGTTGCATAGAACGGGATGCTATTAATGATGAGATTGGAGTAAACAACATCAAATGCACATTAAATAATATTATTTAGAGTGTCCAAGTACATGCAGATGGATTTTTTTGTTGTTGTTGCAAGACTGCAATATCTGGGAGGATGCATCACTGCAAAGAGGAATCAAAGCTCCATTGTACATATGTCCATCTATTCAGAGTACTTTAATGCGCCTTTACTCATATCAATATATCAAAGAATAATTTCTGAAGTTATGTATTTGTATCGGCATCACCACCAACGGGTCATGAAGCTGTAACTTGTCTTCCACAATTTAAAATAAAGTTTGTTAGATTTACACAAGTGTTTTTTTGTCTTTGACGTACCATATATTGTACATTTATACTTAATTGTATCATTTTGTACTCATATCGCTCTCAAAAGGACGTGCGTCTGTATGTATGTCTGTACATGTCTCATCCTGCCGACCTTGGCACGTGTGTGTGTATCTGTGTGTGTTGCTTTGTGTTTTTTGAGTGTGTGCGTGTGTGTGTGTGTGTGTATATATGTGTGTGTGTGTGTGTGTGTGTGTGTGTCTGTCTGTCTGTCTGCCTGTTTCTCTTTCTGTCTCTCTCTGTCTCTGTCTCTGTCTCTGCCTCTGTCTCTCTCTCTCGCTCTCTCTCTCTCTCTCTCTCTCTCTCTCTCTCTCAATAGGTACCTCCGTATGTTTTGACAGATGTCAGAAACACTATGAGGAAACTATTTCAACAAAACCTTTATTGCAGATGATGGACTTATGCAGAGGGCCTACTCTGTACTCAAGAGCAGCAATCTTGACAGGTTAAGACAAGCATCGCTTTGAATTGTCACACTGTTAGTTTCACCAAGTACGACGTGACCTCTGACCCTTTGGAATTTGTCTGGTCGTAGCGTCGACTGACACATCAGATTAGTTGATAACTTCACGGTGAACGTTAGTCATAGAAACGTATGGTGTACATATCAATGATAAGGAAGGAAAGTGACAACAATGTCGTGATGAATATAGAAACGGAACTTGACTTTGCCTTGGCAGATGTACTTTCAATGGCAGCTCCAATATTTGCGATGGCGCTGGTGGTAGCAATGCTGGCGGTGACAGAAGAAACAGTGTCGGTAGTGGCGGAATCAGGT
>JAWQFJ010001897.1:31658-34158 GCA_034096865.1 Theodoxus fluviatilis | reverse complement strand
ATATATATATATATATATATATATATATATATATATATATATATATATATATATATATATGTGTGTGTGTGTGTGTGTGTGTACACAGCTGGATGCATCGTCACCATCTGCGCTTGCACCCAATCTTGCTGTGTGTCAAGCATCAGGCCCCTCTTTATGTTTAGAACAGCGCTATACAAATAAAATGATGATGACGATTATGATATGATGACGACGACAACGACGACGACGGTGACGGTGGCGGTGACGACGGTAATGTTGAAGATGATGATAATGATAATGATAATGATGATGATGATGATGATGATGATGATGATGATGATGATGATGATGATGATGATGATGATGATGATGATGATGATGATGATGATGATGACGACGACGACGACGACGATGGATGACGACGACGTCGACGACGGTGGTGGTGGTGGATACGTAAGATGGTCACTTTCAATCTCTAGTAGTCAAGAGGTCAGAGCGTTCATTGTCTGGCGAGCTGGTGCGGTGTTCAAATCAGCACATACCCTCGAGTTCCACCCTATGACAGTGTCAGGGTAGACTCGGGTAGTGGGCGCAGCGCAGATGTGGCCGGGGGTGAAAATCCCCCCAAAAGAATGCTCATATATTTGAGCAACATTTTTTTAAGTGTGTATATGATAAAACACTACTACTATAAGCGTGTACTCATCTCTCACCGTCCATTTCCGAGGCATCTGGAGCTGAACGGCAAAAGGCATTCACGCACCACTGGAAAAGACCAAACGTTCATTTTGGTTTCATTGATTTCATCCGGCTCTTCTTGATCGAAGTTACAACTATAATTCTTTGGTGTTTCCAATCGAATGAAATTATCCTAGCAGAAATCCTCCTAAGGATTGATGAGAGATTTAGTAAATTGAATGACTGAATTCCAGGTGTTTGCGACAGTATACGTCTAATCTCTTCACAAGCAAGATTCTTAATGAAGAAAACATTTTAAGTCAGGAGCAGATTTAGAGTTCATTACGTAACATAAATTTCATATTCAAGATTACATGCTGATCCTTACTTAAGATTTAATTCAGAGCTTGGTAAAGACTATACAGAGACTGCGCATACGTTATGCATCTGACCTTTCTGTTCCCGCACGTTGTGCCGCGATACAGAGCTATCCAGTTGCACGTCCCTGAATTCAGAGGGTTGGAACAGAAGGTCCTGCTACACATCGTATCTCCCACGACCGTCAGTCCCTGGTGAATAATTGACGCATCGTCATGTCGACTCGCACCACTGATTACAACCGTAATAACAACAATCTCAAAATTTCATACAGTGAAACTTGTCAGTTGCTAGTTTTGAATTGACGTAAGGTGGTTTCCACACATTGTCAGAGATTTAAACCATAAGATCAATGACGTATGATCACAACATTCTTGAATTTTAAGCATTTGAACTTGTCAATCCGTGGTAACGTATCGACGAATTGTGGTGTCTGCACTTGTAAAGGATTTCAACTACAAGAAAAAAAATTCATAACCACAAATTCTGAAATGTGTGTCATCGGGACTTGTCAGTCTGTGCATGGCAACGTACTGACGCATTCTAGGGTCGACCAAACGTCAAAGATTTGAACCAGTACAACAACAACGTATGACCACAACATTATCACAATTTCACAAACGTATTTGTTAGCCTCTGGCAGTGAACTGATGCAAGGTTTTGTCTACACATGTAACACAAACTAAGAACGTATGACCACGGAATTGTAAAATTTCATTCATCAGAACTTGTCCGTCCCTGCTAACCTATTGATGTATTGTAGTGTCGACTTGAACCAATGCAAAAATAACGTATGACCAAAACATTGTTAAAATTTAATAAATTGGTATTATTCCGTCCCTGGCAGCGAAATGACGAATTGTGGTGTCTACACATGTCAAGAATTTCAACTACCTGAACATTGACGTATAATCACAAAATTACCAACATTTCAAATATGGGATACTTGTCATTCCTTGGCAAAAAGTTTGATTCTTGTGTTGTGTACGTATGTCAAAGATTTATTCTAGTTCAACAATAACGTTTCACATCATCATTCTTAAAATTTCGAACTTTGAAGCATGTCGACACTTGTAAATGAGTACAACCGAACGAATGATCACGACAGATTTGTAACGTAACAATGAGTAATTTATTTATGCGACAGCACAAAATAAACCCAGAATGCCTTATTTACATCATATCAGCGTGTCAGTCATAGCCCTAGAAGTATGTACTTGATGTAACTAAATATGATGAGTGAGTGTCAGTCACAATAATAACGAATGTTATTTTGTATGTTGTTTATAAAAGACCTGAAAATTATTCAGTCATATTAATTAAACTTGATTTCTTTACATGAACGTTTTGTTGAGTAGTTTCGTAAGACCTTTTGGAAAACATTTGCCCACAAAACAAAACATGTTGGGTATAAATAGAAAATAGACGACATTGATTTTGTGCAGTGTTTTCATTACTATGA
>JAWQFJ010001897.1:25000-26648 GCA_034096865.1 Theodoxus fluviatilis | reverse complement strand
TTTTTTTCCACCAGCATTGTCCACTTTAGGGTGGCGAACTTTTGTCTCAGTGTCATATCAATTCTCTAAGTCTAATGGCTCGTGTGGTAGAGCATTGGACTCGTGGTCATGCATGACCAGGTTCGATTCTGCGCTGAAACTTTTTTCTTCTCTTTTTTTGAGAGGTTGTGGGTTCCAACCCGACCTGGTTTATTGTGTTTTTGTTCATGTGTGTTTTTTCCCCCTCTTTTCTCGAGAGGTTGCGGGTTCGAACCCGATCTTTTTCATTTTTTTTAATATGCCAAAACCTGGAGGTTCAGCGCCAGCGGTTTTTATTCAGATATCTTAACAGTACCATACTTGCTGCAAGCCTATGTTGTAATTATATATGTGCGTGTAATGCTGTTTGTGCGTGAATAGCATTTACAGGAACTTCCATCTTGTCTAAAATAACACGAATATGGTGTTTTTGTAAGTGTCAGGCTTCGAGGGTGCGCATAGGCGCGGTGACCAGTTTCATTTAACATTTCAATGGGATTTTTTTGTACATAGAACCTATTCCGAAGAATAAGGTTTCTTTCTTTCTTTCTTTCTTTCTTTCTTTCTTCCTTTCTTCCTTCCTTCCTTCCTTCCTTCCTTTCTTTCTTTCTTTCTTTCTTTCTTTCTTTCTTTCTTTCTTTCTTTCTTCCTTCCTTCCTTGCTTCCTTCCTTCCTTTCTTTCTTTCTTTCTTTCTTTCTTCCTTCCTTCCTTGCTTCCTTCCTTCCTTTCTTTCTTTCTTTCTTTCTTTCTTTCTTTCTTTCTTTCTTTCTTTCTTTCTTTCTTTCTTCCTTCCTTCTTTGCTTCCTTCCTTCCTTTCTTTGTTTCTTTCTTTCTTTCTTTTTATAACTAAACCATTTACGAAAGATAAGTTAGTGCTCCATCAGGGACTTAGACTTCTCAGTTTTGTTGTGCTTGCCAGAATCGAGGAGGAAGAATACATTGTAGTGAACTCGGGTTATTGGAAGGTTTAAATAACATCAGATGATTATTGAATATTTTATATCAGTGTGCTCTAAAAGTCGGGTCTTTAAGATTTAGATGCGTTTCTACCAATCACAATCTTTTTAAATGGGAAAGCCAAAGAAGCTTCCAATCATTTGTACAGCCATCAGAAGAAGACACATTAAAAATTATCACAAATATCACTGGGAGGTTTAGGAGTCATTGGATTAGTATTCACTCTCAAACTTGCTGTTTGTCAAAGTGAAGAGCGTCACACTTGCTGTTTGTCAAAGTGAAGAGCGTCACACTTGCTGTTTGTCAAAGTGTAGAGTGTCACACTTGCTGTTTGTCAAAGTGAAGAGTGTCACACTTGCTGTTTGTCAAAGTGTAGAGTGTCACACTTGCTGTTTGTCAAAGTGAAGAGTGTCACACTTGCTGTTTGTCAAAGTGAAGAGTGTCACACTCGCTGTTTGCCAAAGTGAAGATCGTCACACTTGCTGTTTGCCAAAGTGAAGATCGTCACACTTGCTGTTTGCCAAAGTGAAGAGTGTCACACTTGTTTACCAAAGTGAAGACAGTCACACTCGTTGTTTGCCAAAGTGAAGATCGTCACACTTGCTGTTTGCCAAAGTGAAGATCGTCACACTTGCTGTTTGCCAAAGTGAAGAGTGTCACACTTGTTTGCCA
>JAWQFJ010001897.1:0-17500 GCA_034096865.1 Theodoxus fluviatilis | reverse complement strand
AGAGAGAGGATCGCGTGTGATGAGAGAGAGAGGATCGCGTGTGATGAGAGAGAGAGGATCGCGTGTGATGAGAGAGAGAGGATCGCGTGTGATGAGAGAGAGGATCGCGTGTGATGAGAGAGAGAGGATCGCGTGTGATGAGAGAGAGAGGATCGCGTGTGATGAGAGAGAGGATCGCGTGTGATGAGAGAGAGAGGATCGCGTGTGATGAGAGAGAGGATCGCGTGTGATGAGAGAGAGAGGATCGCGTGTGATGAGAGAGAGAGGATCGCGTGTGATGAGAGAGAGAGGATCGCGTGTGATGAGAGAGAGAGGATCGCGTGTGATGAGAGAGAGAGGATCGCGTGTGATGAGAGAGAGAGGATCGCGTGTGATGAGAGAGAGAGGATCGCGTGTGATGAGAGAGAGAGGATCGCGTGTGATGAGAGAGAGGATCGCGTGTGATGAGAGAGAGAGGATCGCGTGTGATGAGAGAGAGAGGATCGCGTGTGATGAGAGAGAGAGGATCGCGTGTGATGAGAGAGAGAGGATCGCGTGTGATGAGAGAGAGAGGATCGCGTGTGATGAGAGAGAGAGGATCGCGTGTGATGAGAGAGAGAGGATCGCGTGTGATGAGAGAGAGAGGATCGCGTGTGATGAGAGAGAGAGGATCGCGTGTGATGAGAGAGAGAGGATCGCGTGTGATGAGAGAGAGAGGATCGCGTGTGATGAGAGAGAGAGGATCGCGTGTGATGAGAGAGAGAGGATCGCGTGTGATGAGAGAGAGAGGATCGCGTGTGATGAGAGAGAGAGGATCGCGTGTGATGAGAGAGAGAGGATCGCGTGTGATGAGAGAGAGAGGATCGCGTGTGATGAGAGAGAGAGGATCGCGTGTGATGAGAGAGAGAGGATCGCGTGTGATGAGAGAGAGAGGATCGCGTGTGATGAGAGAGAGAGGATCGCGTGTGATGAGAGAGAGAGGATCGCGTGTGATGAGAGAGAGAGGATCGCGTGTGATGAGAGAGAGAGAGGATCGCGTGTGATGAGAGAGAGAGGATCGCGTGTGATGAGAGAGAGAGGATCGCGTGTGATGAGAGAGAGAGGATCGCGTGTGATGAGAGAGAGAGGATCGCGTGTGATGAGAGAGAGAGGATCGCGTGTGATGAGAGAGAGAGGATCGCGTGTGATGAGAGAGAGAGGATCGCGTGTGATGAGAGAGAGAGGATCGCGTGTGATGAGAGAGAGAGGATCGCGTGTGATGAGAGAGAGAGGATCGCGTGTGATGAGAGAGAGAGGATCGCGTGTGATGAGAGAGAGAGGATCGCGTGTGATGAGAGAGAGAGGATCGCGTGTGATGAGAGAGAGAGGATCGCGTGTGATGAGAGAGAGAGGATCGCGTGTGATGAGAGAGAGAGGATCGCGTGTGATGAGAGAGAGAGGATCGCGTGTGATGAGAGAGAGAGGATCGCGTGTGATGAGAGAGAGAGGATCGCGTGTGATGAGAGAGAGAGGATCGCGTGTGATGAGAGAGAGAGGATCGCGTGTGATGAGAGAGAGAGAGAGGATCGCGTGCGATGAGAGAGAGAGGATCGCGTGTGATGAGAGAGAGAGAGGATCGCGTGTGATGAGAGAGAGAGGATCGCGTGTGATGAGAGAGAGAGGATCGCGTGTGATGAGAGAGAGAGGATCGCGTGTGATGAGAGAGAGAGGATCGCGTGTGATGAGAGAGAGAGGATCGCGTGTGATGAGAGAGGATCGCGTGTGATGAGAGAGAGAGGATCGCGTGTGATGAGAGAGAGAGGATCGCGTGTGATGAGAGAGAGAGGATCGCGTGTGATGGGAGAAAGAGAGAGGATCGCGTGTGATGAGAGAGAGAGGATCGCGTGTGATGAGAGAGGATCGCGTGTGATGAGAGAGAGAGGATCGCGTGTGATGAGAGAAAGAGAGAGGATCGCGTGTGATGAGAGAGAGAGGATCGCGTGTGATGAGAGAAAGAGAGGATCGCGTGTGATGAGAGAGAGAGGATCGCGTGTGATGAGAGAGAGAGGATCGCGTGTGATGAGAGAGAGAGAGAGAGGATCGCGTGTGATGAGAGAGAGAGGATCGCGTGTGATGAGAGAAAGAGAGAGGATCGCGTGTGATGAGAGAGAGAGGATCGCGTGTGATGAGAGAGAGAGGATCGCGTGTGATGAGAGAGAGAGAGGATCGCATGCGATGAGAGATAGAGGATCGCGTGTGATGAGAGAGAGAGGATCGTGTGTGATGAGAGAGAGAGGATCGCGTGTGATGAGAGAGAGAGGATCGCGTGCGATGAGAGAGAGAGGATCGCGTGCGATGAGAGAGAGAGGATCGCGTGTGATGAGAGAGTGAGGATCGCGTGTGATGAGAGAGAGAGGATCGCGTGCGATGAAAGAGAGAGGATCGCGTGTGATGAGAGAGAGATGATCGCGTGTGATGAGAGAGAGAGGATCGCGTGCGATGAGAGAGAGAGGATCGCGTGTGATGAGAGAGAGAGAGGATCGCGTGTGATGAGAGAGAGGATCGCGTGTGATGAGAGAGGATCGCGTGTGATGAGAGAGAGAGGATCGCGTGTGATGAGAGAGAGAGGATCGCGTGTGATGAGAGAGAGAGGATCGCGTGTGATGAGAGAGAGAGAGGATCGCGTGCGATGAGAGAGAGAGGATCGCGTGCGATGAGAGAGAGAGGATCGCGTGTGATAAGAGAGAGAGGATCGCGTGTGATGAGAGAGAGAGAGGATCGCGTGTGATGAGAGAGAGAGGATCGCGTGTGATGAGAGAGAGAGGATCGCGTGTGATGAGAGAGAGAGGATCGCGTGTGATGAGAGAGAGAGGATCGCGTGTGATGAGAGAGAGAGGATCGCGTGTGATGAGAGAGAGAGGATCGCGTGTGATGAGAGAGAGAGGATCGCGTGTGATGAGAGAGAGAGGATCGCGTGTGATGAGAGAGGATCGCGTGTGATGAGAGAGAGAGGATCGCGTGTGATGAGAGAGAGAGGATCGCGTGTGATGAGAGAGAGAGGATCGCGTGTGATGAGAGAGAGAGGATCGCGTGTGATGAGAGAGAGGATCGCGTGTGATGAGAGAGAGAGGATCGCGTGTGATGAGAGAGAGAGGATCGCGTGTGATGAGAGAGAGAGGATCGCGTGTGATGAGAGAGAGGATCGCGTGTGATGAGAGAGAGAGGATCGCGTGTGATGAGAGAGAGAGGATCGCGTGTGATGAGAGAGAGAGGATCGCGTGTGATGAGAGAGAGAGGATCGCGTGTGATGAGAGAGAGAGGATCGCGTGTGATGAGAGAGAGAGGATCGCGTGTGATGAGAGAGAGAGGATCGCGTGTGATGAGAGAGAGAGGATCGCGTGTGATGAGAGAAAGAGAATCGCGTGTGATGAGAGAGAGAGGATCGCGTGTGATGAGAGAGAGAGGATCGCGTGTGATGAGAGAGAGAGGATCGCATGCGATGAGAGAGAGAGGATCGCGTGTGATGAGAGAGAGAGGATCGCGTGTGATGAGAGAGAGAGGATCGCGTGTGATGAGAGAGAGAAGATCGCGTGCGATGAGAGAGAGAGGACCGCGTGTGATGAGAGAGAGAGGATCGCGTGTGATGAGAGAGAGAGGATCGCGTGTGATGAGAGAGAGAGGATCGCGTGTGATGAGAGAGGGAGGATCGCGTGTGATGAGAGAGAGAGGATCGCGTGTGATGAGAGAGGGAGGATCGCGTGTGATGAGAGAGGATCGCGTGTGATGCCTTAGGACTGCTCATAGGAAACCCGCCTGATATTGCGCTGTGGCGTTCTTCCCTTGCAGTGACAAGTCTTCCACGTCAGGCCTCCTCCAAGTTGGCAGAGGCTGGGTGGACGGTTGCTCGCCAGCGCGATTGGTCTCCGGCGCACATTCCGACTCCTTTGGTTTTACCTTGCGCTTATACAGGTAGGCTTCGATGGAGTCTGTGGAATGCTTCTTTAGTCGGCCTTGGTGCTAGCTCTCCATACAGCAGGCGTCTGGACTCGCTGTGCTCCTCCATGCTTACGACATGCCCCACACATCGAAGTTGGGCCTCAATGAGCAGGGATTCGATGCTGGTGGATTCAACGCGACCCTCGATTTCGAGGCTAGCGAAGCAATCCTGCCACCAGATTCCTGGTATGGAGCGAAGAGCTCGCATGTGGAAGTCACGGTACGTGTGTAGAGATTGATTAGGATCAACTTCCCCTGCACAAGTCCTAAATCTGCCTAATATTCTTACAGAAGTCGTAGTCAGGATCAAAAAGTCAATGCGGCGTGAAAGCAGTATCGTCTGTTTCGATGGTGAAACACCGGAGATTATGCGTCTTTGATTTACCACGCTGAGTATTCAACACCTGCATGGACGACACAAGAAAGGGAGTCATTCAAAACTATGTGATCAAACATCAGATCACTTCGTTTGTGCAAAGCAAGCAAGGTGCGGAACCCCGATACAGTTACAACTTGAGTTGTTACCTGTGCGACGACGAAGGAGGCAAGGCCGATGCTGATGTTGTAGGGAAGACGACTGCCAATCATCTGGTAGTGTAGGTCCACCTGGAACAGACAACAGGAGCGCGTTCAACTCTGACACCGCGGAGCGGTACGTGAGCGAGACGCACACAATAAGTCCCTCATGGCGTCCGGAGGCAGTGAGCGATGGATAGATTGATGGATTAGTGGGGGGCTGTGTGGGTGGATGGAGGAATGAATAATGGATGAATGAATGGATGGATGGATGGATGGATGGATGGATGGATGGATGGATGGATGGATGGATGGATGGATGGATGGATGGATGGATGGATGGATGGATAGTGTCTTACGGCCTATCAGCCTCTATAGGCTATGTAAGGCCTCTAAGCAAGAAAATCACTAGAACATTTTAAAGTAAATGCAAATGAAGTCACGGTGTCCCTAGTTATTCGCCTCTTACGAATCGCGTAGGGAGACGCGGTGGGTCAATTCTTACCCCGAACCCACAGGGAGACGCGGTGGGTCAATTCTTACCCCGAACCCACAGGGAGACAGCGGTGGGTCAATTCTTACCCCGAACCCACAGGGAGACACGGTGGGTCAATTCTTACCCCCATCCCACAGAGGGATCTAGAAGAAGGAAACTTCGGCCGATCTCCACCACCAAGGGAGGTAACCAAGTAACAGACAAATTCCGCAGCTGAGGGCGGGCAAGGAGGAAGGGAGATAACTCGCATCAGAAATGAAGCCTACGAGGCTGTGTAGCGTGGAAAATAGTAACCCGTGGAAAACAGTAACCGGAAGTCATCGCAGAGTTATCTGCGAGGGACGTGCTGAGAATTCCACTCTAAAAAGAGACGGCACCCGCCACTCCGCCAGACTGACTTGGCACGCCCGGGGAGTTATGCTAAGATCCGGCCGCGTAAATATATCTGCGTTTTGTGACAAACGTCTTTCTCGGCGGTACTGTACTCCATGCACATTAACGGTGCGCGTGATTCGGGTGTAATCTTAAGCTAAACGACGTTTATTGGCGCTGCTGAAATGGTCGAAGTCGGAAACATTCGGAACGTCGTTTAGCTTAAGATTACACCCGAATCACGCGCACCGTTAAGGTGCATGGAGTACAGTACCGCCGAGCAAGACGTTTGTCACAAAACGCAGATATATTTACGCGGCCGGATCTTAGCATAACTCCCCGGGCGTGCCAAGTCAGTCAACGGTCGCGTTTTATAAAACCAGACTACAAACAGACTACAGGGAGGTGACTCCCATATTATTTCCGGCAGGGGAGACGGCTTTACACGGGGAAAAACTTTTTTGAACGCTACATCATGTGTTAAACTACACAAATGCACCAAAACCTCGTAAAGCAACTAATGCGTCGTTTGTCGGAATATATTCCATGCGAAGAACAGGTGCAGGAGCGGTAAATTGCATAAAGCACGTCCCTCGCAGATAACTCTGCGATGACTTCCGGTTACTGTTTTCCACGGGTTACTATTTTCCACGCTACAGGCTGTCTATACTGATTTTTGTCTGTGAGTGACTGACTGGAATTCCGACGGCGTAATTAGCGCGCTCGACATACAATCGCTATGAGCCAATAGATGAGGCAATAGAAGGTCCAAGGATTCTGGGCGTACCTTTCTGAGCATCACCCAGAACACTTAGTAGCCCATGCAAAGTCACAACCCTGCGATGGAGAGAGTCAGGAACATATTTCAAATCACAGGGCGGAGATGGAACCCGCGTACTTTCGTGTTCCGCCCGGAGACAGAGCGGAAGGCGCATGAACGTTGATGGAGATACAGGAAATCACTCATAATTGTCAAGACAGACACGAGAAAGATGCGCCTGTGCAGAAATGAATGAGAGAGAGAGAGAGAGAGAGAGAGAGAGAGAGAGAGAGAGAGAGACAGAGACATAGAGACAGAGAGAGAGAGACAGAGACATATAGACAGAGACATATAGACAGAGACATATAGACAGAGACAGAGACATATAGACAGAGACAAAGACATATAGACAGAGACAGAGACATATAGACAGAGACAGACATATAGACATAGACAGAGACATATAGACAGAGACAGAGACATATAGACAGAGACAGAGACGTATAGACAGCGACAGAGACATAGAGACAGAGACATAGACATATAGACAGAGACATATAGACAGAGACATAGAGACAGAGACATAGACATATAGACAGAGACATATAGACAGAGACATAGACATAGAGACAGAGACATATAGACAGAGACAGACAGAGACATATAGACAGAGACATATAGACAGAGACAGAGACATATAGACAGAGACAGAGACATATAGACAGAGACAGAGACATATAGACAGAGACAGAGACATATAGACAGAGACAGAGACATATAGACAGAGACAGAGACATAGAGACAGAGACATATAGACAGAGACAGAGACATAGAGACAGAGACAGAGACATATAGACAGAGACATAGACAGAGACATATAGACAGAGACAGAGACATAGAGACAGAGACATATAGACAGAGACATATAGACAGAGACATATAGACAGAGACAGACATAGACATATAGACAGAGACATATAGACAGAGACAGAGACATATAGACAGAGACAGAGACATAGAGACAGAGACAGAGACATATAGACAGAGACAGAGACATAGAGACAGAGACAGAGACATATAGACAGAGACAGAGACATATAGACAGAGACAGAGACATATAGACAGAGACAGAGACATAGAGACAGAGACAGAGACATAGAGACAGAGACATATAGACAGAGACATATAGACAGAGACAGACATAGACATATAGACAGAGACATATAGACAGAGACAGAGACATATAGACAGAGACAGAGACATAGAGACAGAGACAGAGACATAGAGACAGAGACAGAGACATAGAGACAGAGACAGAGACATAGAGACAGAGACATAGAGACAGAGACATATAGACAGAGACATATAGACAGAGACAGACATAGACATATAGACAGAGACATATAGACAGAGACAGAGACATAGAGACAGAGAAAGAGACATATAGACAGAGACAGAGACATAGAGACAGAGACAAATAGACAGAGACATAGAGACAGAGGCATATAGACAGAGACAGATACATAGAGACAGAGACAGAGACATATAGACAGAGACAGAGACAGACATAGACATATAGACAGAGACATATAGACAGAGACATAGAGACAGAGACATATAGACAGAGACAG
This sequence comes from Theodoxus fluviatilis, assembly GCA_034096865.1. Classification (NCBI taxonomy): domain Eukaryota; kingdom Metazoa; phylum Mollusca; class Gastropoda; order Cycloneritida; family Neritidae; genus Theodoxus; species Theodoxus fluviatilis. The sequence goes on along the minus strand of JAWQFJ010001897.1, from coordinate 9,771 downwards.
ACATATAGATAGAGACAGAGACATATAGACAGAGACAGAGACATATAGACAGAGACAGAGACATATAGACAGAGACAGAGACATATAGACATAGACAGAGACATATAGACAGAGACATATAGACAGAGACATATAGACAGAGACAGACATATAGACAGAGACAGACATATAGACAGAGACAGAGACGTATAGACAGAGACAGAGACACAGAGACAGAGACAGAGACGTATAAACAGAGACAGAGACATAGAGACAGAGACATATAGACAGAGACAGAGACATATAGACAGAGACAGAGACAGACATAGACATATAGACAGAGACATATAGACAGAGACAGAGACATAGAGACAGAGACAGAGACAGAGACATAGAGACAGAGACAGAGACATATAGACAGAGACAGAGACAGACATAGACATATAGACAGAGACATATAGACAGAGACAGAGACATAGAGACAGAGACATATAGACAGAGACATATAGACAGAGACATATAGACAGAGACAGACATAGACATATAGACAGAGACATATAGACAGAGACAGAGACATATAGTCAGAGACAGAGACATAGAGACAGAGACAGAGACATATAGACAGAGACATAGACATAGAGACAGAGACAGAGACATATAGACAGAGACAGAGACATATAGACAGAGACAGAGACATAGAGACAGAGACAGAGACATATAGACAGAGACAGACATAGACATATAGACAGAGACATATAGACAGAGTCAGAGACATATAGACAGAGACACAGAGACATAGAGACAGAGACAGAGACAGAGACATAGAGACAGAGACATAGAGACAGAGACAGAGACATATAGACAGAGACAGAGACATAGAGACAGAGACAGAGACATATAGACAGAGACATAGAGACAGAGACAGAGACATAGAGACAGAGACATATAGACAGAGACATAGAGACAGAGATAGAGACATAGAGACAGAGACATAGACATAGAGACAGAGACAGAGACAGAGACATAGAGACAGAGACAGAGACATAGAGACAGAGACAGAGACATATAGACAGAGACAGAGACATATAGACAGAGACATAGAGACAGAGACATATAGACAGAGACAGATACATATAGACAGAGACAGAGACATAGAGACAGACAAATAGACAGAGACATAGAGACAGAGACAGAGGCATATAGACAGAGACAGATACATAGAGACAGAGACAGAGACATATAGACAGAGACAGAGACAGGCATAGACATATAGACAGAGACATATAGACAGAGACAGAGACATAGAGACAGAGACAGAGACAGAGACATAGAGACAGAGACAGAGACATAGAGACAGAGACAGAGACAGAGACAGAGACATAGAGAAAGAGACAGAGACATATAGACAGAGACATAGAGACAGAGACATATAGACAGAGACAGAGACATATAGACAGAGACAGAGACATAGAGACAGAGACAAATAGACAGAGACATAGAGACAGAGACATATAGACAGAGACAGATACATAGAGACGGAGACAGAGACATATAGACAGAGACAGAGACAGACATAGACATATAGACAGAGAAATATAGACAGAGACAGAGACATAGAGACAGAGACAGAGACATAGAGACAGCGACAGAGACATATAGACAGCGACAGAGACATATAGACAGAGACATATAGACAGAGACATATAGACAGCGACAGAGACATATAGACAGAGACATATAGACAGAGACATATAGACAGAGACAGAGACATATAGACAGAGACATATAGACAGAGACATATAGACAGAGACAGAGACATATAGACAGAGACAGAGACATATAGACAGAGACAGAGACATATAGACAGCGACAGAGACATATAGACAGAGACATATAGACAGAGACAGACATAGACATATAGACAGAGACAGAGACATATAGACAGAGACAGAGACATATAGACAGAGACAGAGACATAGAGACAGAGACATAGACATATAGACAGAGACAGAGACATATAGACAGAGACATATAGACATATAGATAGAGACAGAGACATATAGACAGAGACAGAAACATAGAGAGAGACAGAGACATATAGATAGAGACAGAGACATATAGATAAAGACAGAGACATATAGATAGAGACAGAGACATATAGATATAGACAGAGACATATAGACAGAGACAGAAACATAGAGAGAGACAGAGACATATAGATAGAGCCAGAGACATATAGATAGAGACAGAGACATATAGATAGAGACAGACATAGACATATAGACAGAGACATATAGACAGAGACAGAGACATAGAGACAGAGACATATAGACAGAGACAGACAGAGACATATAGACAGAGACATATAGACAGAGACAGAGACATATAGACAGAGACAGAGACATATAGACAGAGACAGAGACATATAGACAGAGACAGAGACATATAGACAGAGACAGAGACATATAGACAGAGACAGAGACATATAGACAGAGACATATAGACAGAGACAGAGTGACATTCAGACAGAGACAGAGTGACATACAGACAGAGACATAGACAGAGACATATAGACAGAGACAGAGACATAGAGACAGAGACATATAGACAGAGACATATAGACAGAGACATATAGACAGAGACAGACATAGACATATAGACAGAGACATATAGACAGAGACAGAGACATATAGACAGAGACAGAGACATATAGACAGAGACAGAGACATATAGACAGAGACAGAGACATAGAGACAGAGACAGAGACATATAGACAGAGACAGAGACATATAGACAGAGACAGAGACATATAGACAGAGACAGAGACATAGAGACAGAGACAGAGACATATAGACAGAGACATATAGACAGAGACATATAGACAGAGACAGACATAGACATATAGACAGAGACATATAGACAGAGACAGAGACATATAGACAGAGACAGAGACATAGAGACAGAGACAGAGACATAGAGACAGAGACAGAGACATAGAGACAGAGACAGAGACATAGAGACAGAGACATAGAGACAGAGACATAGAGACAGAGACATATAGACAGAAACAGACATAGACATATAGACAGAGACATATAGACAGAGACAGAGACATAGAGACAGAGAAAGAGACATATAGACAGAGACAGAGACATAGAGACAGAGACAAATAGACAGAGACATAGAGACAGAGGCATATAGACAGAGACAGATACATAGAGACAGAGACAGAGACATATAGACAGAGACAGAGACAGACATAGACATATAGACAGAGACATATAGACAGAGACATAGAGACAGAGACATATAGACAGAGACAGACAGAGACATAGAGACAGAGACATATAGACAGAGACAGAGACATATAGACAGAGACAGAGACATAGAGACAGAGACAGAGACATATAGACAGAGACAGAGACATAGAGACAGAGACATATAGACAGAGACATATAGACAGAGACAGAGATATAGAGACAGAGACAGAGACATAGAGACAGAGACATAGACGTATAGACAGAGACAGAGACACAGAGACAGAGACAGAGACGTATAAACAGAGACAGAGACATAGAGACAGAGACATATAGACAGAGACAGAGACATATAGACAGAGACAGAGACAGACATAGACATATAGACAGAGACATATAGACAGAGACAAAGATATAGAGACAGAAACAGAGACAGAGACATAGAGACAGAAACAGAGACAGAGACATATAGACAGAGACAGAGACAGACATAGACATATAGACATAGACATATAGACAGAGACAGAGACATATAGAGAGACAGAGACATATAGACAGAGACATATAGACAGAGACATATAGACAGAGACAGACATAGACATATAGACAGAGACATATAGACAGAGACAGAGACATATAGTCAGAGACAGAGACATAGAGACAGAGACAGAGACATATAGACAGAGACATAGACATAGAGACAGAGACAGAGACATATAGACAGAGACAGAGACATATAGACAGAGACAGAGACATAGAGACAGAGACAGAGACATATAGACAGAGACAGACATAGACATATAGACAGAGACATATAGACAGAGACAGAGACATATAGACAGAGACAGAGACATAGAGACAGAGACAGAGACAGAGACATAGAGACAGAGACATAGAGACAGAGACAGAGACATAGACAGAGACAGAGACATAGAGACAGAGACAGAGACATAGAGACAGAGACATAGAGACAGAGACAGAGACATAGAGACAGAGACATATAGACAGAGACATAGAGACAGAGATAGAGACATAGAGACACAGAGACATAGACATAGAGACAGAGACAGAGACAGAGACATAGAGACAGAGACAGAGACATAGAGACAGAGACAGAGACATATAGACAGAGACAGAGACATATAGACAGAGACATAGAGACAGAGACATATAGACAGAGACAGATACATATAGACAGAGACAGAGACATAGAGACAGACAAATAGACAGAGACATAGAGACAGAGACAGAGGCATATAGACAGAGACAGATACATAGAGACAGAGACAGAGACATATAGACAGAGACAGAGACAGGCATAGACATATAGACAGAGACATATAGACAGAGACAGAGACATAGAGACAGAGACAGAGACAGAGACATAGAGACAGAGACAGAGACATAGAGACAGAGACAGAGACAGAGACAGAGACATAGAGAAAGAGACAGAGACATATAGACAGAGACATAGAGACAGAGACATATAGACAGAGACAGAGACATATAGACAGAGACAGAGACATAGAGACAGAGACAAATAGACAGAGACATAGAGACAGAGACATATAGACAGAGACAGATACATAGAGACGGAGACAGAGACATATAGACAGAGACAGAGACAGACATAGACATATAGACAGAGAAATATAGACAGAGACAGAGACATAGAGACAGAGACAGAGACATAGAGACAGCGACAGAGACATATAGACAGCGACAGAGACATATAGACAGAGACATATAGACAGAGACATATAGACAGCGACAGAGACATATAGACAGAGACATATAGACAGAGACATATAGACAGAGACAGAGACATATAGACAGAGACATATAGACAGAGACAGAGACATACAGAGACATATAGACAGAGACAGAGACATATAGATATAGACAGAGACATATAGACAGAGACAGAAACATAGAGAGAGACAGAGACATATAGATAGAGCCAGAGACATATAGATAGAGACAGAGACATATAGATAGAGACAGACATAGACATATAGACAGAGACATATAGACAGAGACAGAGACATAGAGACAGAGACATATAGACAGAGACAGACAGAGACATATAGACAGAGACATATAGACAGAGACAGAGACATATAGACAGAGACAGAGACATATAGACAGAGACAGAGACATATAGACAGAGACAGAGACATATAGACAGAGACAGAGACATATAGACAGAGACAGAGACATAGAGACAGAGACATATAGACAGAGACAGAGACATAGAGACAGAGACAGAGACATACAGACAGAGACATAGACAGAGACATATAGACAGAGACAGAGACATAGAGACAGAGACATATAGACAGAGACATATAGACAGAGACATATAGACAGAGACAGACATAGACATATAGACAGAGACATATAGACAGAGACAGAGACATATAGACAGAGACAGAGACATAGAGACAGAGACAGAGACATATAGACAGAGACAGAGACATAGAGACAGAGACAGAGACATATAGACAGAGACAGAGACATATAGACAGAGACAGAGACATATAGACAGAGACAGAGACATAGAGACAGAGACAGAGACATAGAGACAGAGACATATAGACAGAGACATATAGACAGAGACAGACATAGACATATAGACAGAGACATATAGACAGAGACAGAGACATATAGACAGAGACAGAGACATAGAGACAGAGACAGAGACATAGAGACAGAGACAGAGACATAGAGACAGAGACAGAGACATAGAGACAGAGACATAGAGACAGAGACATATAGACAGAGACATATAGACAGAGACAGACATAGACATATAGACAGAGACATATAGACAGAGACAGAGACATAGAGACAGAGAAAGAGACATATAGACAGAGACAGAGACATAGAGACAGAGACAAATAGACAGAGACATAGAGACAGAGACAGAGGCATATAGACAGAGACAGATACATAGAGACAGAGACAGAGACATATAGACAGAGACAGAGACAGACATAGACATATAGACAGAGACATATAGACAGAGACATAGAGACAGAGACATATAGACAGAGACAGACAGAGACATAGAGACAGAGACATATAGACAGAGACAGAGACATATAGACAGACAGAGACATAGAGACAGACAGAGACATAGAGACAGACAGAGACATAGAGACAGAGACATATAGACAGAGACATATAGACAGAGACAGAGATATAGAGACAGAGACAGAGACATATAGACAGAGACAGAGACGTATAGACAGAGACAGAGACACAGAGACAGAGACAGAGACGTATAAACAGAGACAGAGACATAGAGACAGAGACATATAGACAGAGACAGAGACATATAGACAGAGACAGAGACAGACATAGACATATAGACAGAGACATATAGACAGAGACAGAGACATAGAGACAGAGACAGAGACAGAGACATAGAGACAGAGACAGAGACATATAGACAGAGACAGAGACAGACATAGACATATAGACAGAGACATATAGACAGAGACATAGAGACAGAGACATATAGACAGAGACATATAGACAGAGACATAGAGACAGAGACAGACATAGACATATAGACAGAGACATATAGACAGAGACAGAGACATATAGTCAGAGACAGAGACATAGAGACAGAGACAGAGACATATAGACAGAGACATAGACATAGAGACAGAGAGAGAGACATATAGACAGAGACTGAGACATATAGACAGAGACAGAGACATAGAGACAGAGACAGAGACATATAGACAGAGACAGACATAGACATATAGACAGAGACATATAGACAGAGACAGAGACATATAGACAGAGACAGAGACATAGAGACAGAGACAGAGACAGAGACATAGAGACAGAGACATAGAGACAGAGACAGAGACATATAGACAGAGACAGAGACATAGAGACAGAGACAGAGACATATAGACAGAGACATAGAGACAGAGACAGAGACATAGAGACAGAGACATATAGACAGAGACATAGAGACAGAGATAGAGACATAGAGACAGAGACATAGACATAGAGACAGAGACAGAGACAGAGACATAGAGACAGAGACAGAGACATAGAGACAGAGACAGAGACATATAGACAGAGACAGAGACATATAGACAGAGACATAGAGACAGAGACATATAGACAGAGACAGATACATATAGACAGAGACAGAGACATAGAGACAGACAAATAGACAGAGACATAGAGACAGAGACAGAGGCATATAGACAGAGACAGATACATAGAGACAGAGACAGAGACATATAGACAGAGACAGAGACAGGCATAGACATATAGACAGAGACATATAGACAGAGACAGAGACATAGAGACAGAGACAGAGACAGAGACATAGAGACAGAGACAGAGACATAGAGACAGAGACAGAGACAGAGACAGAGACATAGAGAAAGAGACAGAGACATATAGACAGAGACATAGAGACAGAGACATATAGACAGAGACAGAGACATATAGACAGAGACAGAGACATAGAGACAGAGACAAATAGACAGAGACATAGAGACAGAGACATATAGACAGAGACAGATACATAGAGACGGAGACAGAGACATATAGACAGAGACAGAGACAGACATAGACATATAGACAGAGAAATATAGACAGAGACAGAGACATAGAGACAGAGACAGAGACATAGAGACAGCGACAGAGACATATAGACAGCGACAGAGACATATAGACAGAGACATATAGACAGAGACATAGAGACAGAGACATAGACATATAGACAGAGACATATAGACAGAGACATAGAGACAGAGACATAGACATATAGACAGAGACATATAGACAGAGACATATAGACAGAGACATATAGACAGAGACAGAGACATAGAGACAGAGACAGAGACATATAGACAGAGACAGAGACATATAGACAGAGACAGAGACATATAGACAGAGACATATAGACAGAGACAGACATAGACATATAGACAGAGACAGAGACATATAGACAGAGACAGAGACATATAGACAGAGACAGAGACATAGAGACAGAGACATAGACATATAGACAGAGACAGAGACGTATAGACAGAGACAGAGACATATAGATAGAGACAGAGACATATAGACAGAGACAGAAACATAGAGAGAGACAGAGACATATAGATAGAGACAGAGACATATAGATAAAGACAGAGACATATAGATAGAGACAGAGACAGAGACATATAGACAGAGACATATAGACAGAGACAGAGACATAGAGATAGACAGAGACGTATAGACAGAGACAGAGTCATATAGACAGAAACAGAGACATATAGATAGAGACAGAGACATATAGACAGAGACAGAAACATAGAGAGAGACAGAGACATATAGACAGAGACAGCGACATTTAGACAGAGACAGAGACATATAGACAGAGACAGAGACATATAGACACATAGACACAGAGACAGAGAGAGAGAGAGAGAGAGAGAGAGAGAGAGAGAGAAGGGGGAGATAGAAAAGGGAGATAGAGAAACAGAGAGACAGAGACAGAGAAAAACAGAGAGACAGACATTGACAGACAGTGACAGTGACAGACAGATAATATGAAATCGACCATTCCACGTTGAACATTAGACATCTCCTATTTAGTTAATGCGCAATTGTCCTCATGTTTTCTACACTTGTTTCCCCTGCACTCACACTGACCCAGGAGTGATACCACCAAAGATTATAGGTTACACAAAGATAGCTCATTAGCTCATTGTTGTGAGGATCGAGACACGTGGCGCCCCAAGCGGCTAGAACTATGGGGAAGTAATCACAACGCTTAGATACATGTAAAAGTGCTTGTTTGTCGACGCGTTTCTGATGCGTTCCGATCATGTTTGTGAATACATTTACGGTGTAATGTGTAATAAAATGATTTGCTGCAATAATGGGGTGTTTTGGCTTTGTTTTTTGTAGCAGGCGTTGTGAAATCGAAATATTTGGTTCATCGAAATGGATGGTTCTGCGCATGCGCGTGAGCCTATAGTCCGTTTAAACATTGCTCTGTCAGTGGAGACGCTACTGACTTCGCACGCCCGGGGAGTTATGCCAAAGATCCGGCCGCGTTAAAGCATGCAAAAATATTAATTAGATTAAAAACTAATCGAAAATAGTCATATTAGACTGTTTTAACGTATACTTTCTGCACAAAACCCACAGAAGATAAGTAAACAAACCTCACCGTATGTACCTAGATGGCTAGCAGACGAATAATCTTTGTCTCCACTGACAGAGCAATGTTGAAACGGACTATAGGCTTACATTTCGATGAACCAAATATTTCGATTTCACAACGCCTGCTACAAAAAACAAAGCCAAAACACCCCCATTATTGCAGCAAATCATTTTATTACACATTACACCGTAAATGTATTCACAAACATGATCGGAACGCATCAGAAACGCGTCGACAAACAAGCACTTTTACATGTCTCTAAGCGTTGTGATTACTTCCCCATAGTTCTAGCCGCTTGGGGCGCTGCGTTTCCGAGCGTCTTGTAACTTTATATAGCAAAAG
>JAWQFJ010001896.1:39698-43348 GCA_034096865.1 Theodoxus fluviatilis | reverse complement strand
GTGCACGTGGGCACTTGCGTGATTTTACTTCGTGTGTGTGCATGTGTGCGTGCGTACATCTGTGCGCGCGCGCGAGAGTGCGCGTGTGTGACTGCACGTGCACGTGGGAACTTGTATGATTTTACTCTGTGCATGTGAATGTGTGCGGGTGTGTGTGTATTCGTTTGTGCTTGTGTGTGTGCGTGTGGGTATCTGTCACACACACACACACACAGATAATCACACAGATACACACACAGATACACAGACGCACGCGTGCGAGCAAAAAGACTGTTAGAAACACAACACCCAGTTTTCAGAGGCATAGTGGGACATATAGCCAGATGCGCAGAAGATGGAGTGATTGCGAGGGACAGGGAGAAGTGCAGCTTGCTTCACTCAACAGTCTTTGTGGTGGGTTCCACTTGGTTGCACCCGACCCATTCAGGCGGTCGACTCCTCGTTGGCTTTGTCACAGCTTAATTTCTGACCCTGGCTGATCCCCCCCTCCCCCCCCCCCCCCCCCCCCCCTCCCCACGTGTGACCTTTCGTGACCTCATCCCCTTCTATGACTGTCTCCCTGAGTCCTTATCCCTACACATCCTCAATCGCTCTTTCTCAAACAGTCCCTCCCTCTGGGTCTAACACCACCCCTTCGCCCACGTCATCTGTGTGTCATGTTGATCTTTCCATCTACGCCTCCCCTTCTGTGTGTATGCATGTGTGTGTGTGTGAGTGTGAATGTGTTATTGTGTGTGAGTACGTGTGAGAATGTGTTATTGTGTGTGTGTGTGTGTGTGTGAATGTGTTATTGTGTGTGAGTACGTGTGAGAATGTGTGTGTGCATGCGTACGTGTGTGTGTGTGTGTTAGTAAGTGTGTGTGTGTGTGTGTGTGTGTGTAAGCGTGCACATGTGTCCATGCCACCGGCGACGCCAAACAACGAGGGAACTCGATCTGCAATCACAGTGCCAGTCAAACCTCACTGTAAATTATTTCGCAAATAAATGAATCCATCAAATCATGACAGATCATTAAGCCTTCTAACTTTAAGCGACGGTATAGATCATATACCTCTAAATCTAACTGAAGTGAGTCACGCTGGTACACGCACTATCGCGGCCAAGGTTTCGGAAACACCTGTAAACAAGGATGTTTTCGAAAGCGGATGGAAAGGCTGCCAGCGTTGTTAGTTTAGCATCGTAGCTGTAACCGCATATGCAGCCCCAATCTAAACACACGGGAAAATTACATAAGATCATCCCGGAGTTAGGGAAATACCACCTATAACTAACCATACGTACTTCAACATACTCCTTCAGAACTCAGGAGAAAAGTCTGTCCAGAGACTGAGAGAGAGACAATTCTTACCAAACTCGACAGCAATTTTCGTAAAAATCTATTAAACTAACTTCCCCAAAACATAATAAATGTGTGCACTAACGGGTGTTCCTCGCTCCACCATCATCATCATGCTTTCCTTCCCCATTCTGTGAACCCGATTCGGTTCCTTCCCCGGCCCCAGGCTGAACAAATTAACGAGAGGTATATCTTGCATGTCAACAAGTGCGTGGATCAGATCATGACAACAAACCACCAAAATCCTGAGAACAGCAAAGGTGAAAAATCTTTCCATGGTAAAACCCTAAAAAGATCCGTCTCTCTCCGGAGCAGAAATGGGTTATAAACATAATTGCATTTTCCCGAAAAGGGTCAGCCTTCCTCTTCGGAGACATTGACAGTAGACCACGGTACGGTGATGTTGCGATGAACGGCCGACAGTCAGTGATGACGCAATCTGGCCTTGAAATCTTACATACCATGACAAAATTTGCGCAATACAGGCACACACTCTTTACGTGAGATATTTTTCCAGAGTCAGACTCTCGTGACCAGAAGTGTGAAATTGCACCGTCGACATTCGCTCAGCTATCCGGCTCATGAATACAATCATGACGTAGGAGGAAGCACGTGATGGTTCATCAACAATACACTCCCTTGGTGTCATAAAAGCAAACTCAACGACGACTGCAATCAGAGGCTCGGACATTGTTCATATCCACGGAATATATTTTGAGTCAGTGAGACAGTCGATTTGTGTGTGATTGAAACACAGCTGTCTTTGCCTTGGGACTATTTACTTCTGTGGAGGTTACTGTGAAATTGATTTACGTTCACTGATCACGTGGTATCACTGCGGGAGTGTCTACACATTGCGCGAGCGTTGAAATTTTGAAGACTTCTTACGTCGCTGGTTCAAAGAAAACGCATCAAGATGGAAGGCGGCATGCAGTGTGTTAGATACCTCCTTGTGGCGTTTAACGTCCTTTTCTTCGTAAGTATACTATTATTTGTTGATTTGTGCGAGCGTATGGAAGCGAGAGAGGTAGTTTTTAAACTGACAGCGCCTAACCAAGGGCGTCTGCTGCTGCTGTTGCTTGTTTTGCGAAATTAAATATGTAATCTGTTTTCAGAAATGTATCTGGACAGCATGCCCTGTCCGTGTGATCTTCAAAGTGCTGCTAATGGAAACTGTCGGTCATGCGAAATGTTAAACTCGTCTCCGCAATGACAGCTGCTGTCGCGCAGGTTTTGTCGCTAATGTTGACAGCCTGCGTCGACAATATGGCGACCACCGTAGCTGAGCCCACAGCAGCTGAACTGCCTGCCAGAGCGCTGCAAGACATGGCACTGTTGGTCGCGGCCGTACCTAGTGCCAGCCTGAATGGCTGAACACTTTTCGAGTCGAGAAGACGTTATTGATTTGACAATGAGCTGTCATTGGTTTCTTGTGCACGAATATTGCCGGCTTAAAATCGTTTGCGCGCAGATGAGCGGCTACATAAGGCTGATAAGCTCGTTGATGCGTCGATTCTAAAAATTATGAATGGTAATGATGATGAATCTAGCGACAACTAATAATTGCTTACGTTTTACAGGCATTGAGGATGGGAAGTGGCTAATGGCGTAGGCCGTAGTGTATCTTTTAAAAAATAGAACGCGGTAGAGCATTCACGTACATATCAGTAACATAGTGACGATAGTCGTCATATGCATGAGCCATTCAAGTAGGAAGACATCCTCATAATTCAGCCACTGCCGATTTTGAACAGGGAAGTGCAACATTTAGGGGAAGGAAATATGTATCAATGCTACATCATGCCTGACCATGCGATAAGGAAATTCCCGCTATCAGAGAGAGAGAGAGAGAGAGAGAGAGAGAGAGAGAGAGAGAGAGAGAGAGAGAGAGATTCAAAGAGACTTCTACCTGAAATAGAAAGCTTTTTTAATATAGTGGAATCCAGCTAGAAATGTTGCTAAAGCTCTCAAATCGAGCAGAGAAGACTAGCAGAAGCCTTGCACCAATTCCTTCCTTTTCAATTGTGATACAGTAGTCGCCGCTTATTAAAAACACATTGGGACCGAACAATAGTGTTTTTAATAAGCGGCGTTTTTATTAACCGTTTGCGTGTTGAACATGTCCATCAGTAACGATGTAAATCCGGACCGGACAAACTTAAAAAAACCCGGCTGTTTTTATTAACCGCGTGTTTTATAAGCGGCGACTACTGTATGTGTATCTCTTTGGCCAGAATCAGTCATTGTCTTTCCCATGAATAGTTTCAGTATGACTGAGAGGAAGGCTCCTCGAATGTCAGTTTCAATGTAGTT
>JAWQFJ010001896.1:22198-32198 GCA_034096865.1 Theodoxus fluviatilis | reverse complement strand
TCTCTCTCTCTCTCTCTCTCTCTCTCTGCCTCTCTCCTCTCTCTCCCTCCCCTCCCCCCCCCCCCCTCTCTCTCTCTCTTTCTCCCTCCCTCCCTACCCCCCCCCCTCTCTCTCTCTCTCTCTCTTTCTCTCCCCCCCCCCCTCCCTCCCTCCCTCTCCCTCCCTCCCCCCCCCCCCTCCCCATTGCAAACCAATGTAACTTACATTTTCTTTATGAAAGTTTTGTGACATCAGTCTTTCAAAGAATTCTTTGCATTTGTAAAAGAGAAGTAGCTATGCAAAGCCTTGTTGGTAAGAACTTATCACTACCTTAATTTTTTTTCTTATAATTATATTGTTTCAAAACCAGACAATGGCATTTACTTTTAAAGTGTTTGTGATAAGGTAGTGGGTTTCTTACTTGTTTTGTCATCGGGCACTTAAACTCTCAAATACAAATGCATGATGGGAGGAAGTGTTTCTTCATGAGAGAGAGAGAGAGAGAGAGAGAGAGAGAGAGAGAGAGAGAGAGAGAGAGAGAGAGAGAGAGAGCTTGAATGATTGTGTGTATGGTGTTGTATTATTTACAAGTTGTATGAAATAAATAAAAAATAATTTGACTGCTTCATAAGAATTCTGTGTGAAGTAGAGCATAAGATAAATAACTTACTTGGAAGTAGACATGAAATGGCAGAACTATAGAAGTCTGATTGGAGCCCGCCCCCATGTATTTCAAGATGAAGGTCGTCTGTGTTCAGTTCAGTATATCTCTTCAGTGAGGTGCTGTGCAGTGCTATCAGCTGTCAGAATGGCTTGCAGGCATGGGGTGAAATGACTGGCCTATTGACCTTTGTCCTTGCTTAGCCTTTGACATTTGCACACTGGCTTGCTAGGCAGGCAGACTGTTTACACAAGTTTGAATGTGCAAGTGGAAGTGAAGCACAGATAATTATAGTGACTGCAGGTCTGCCTTGTGCTCAGTGCTTGTTGAGTGGCTGGTAATAGAAGTTGGTGTGTCTTGACTCTCTGCCTCTTGAGAACTTGGACATGATTTCGATGAGTCATAAATGATAAAGTAAATTCCGTTGCCACATGGAGCAAGGGAGACCACTCTTTACTGTTTAAAAAGTAGGGAGACTGGATGTGCAAACTGAATTATAATGGAGAGAGACTGTGTGTGTGTGTGTACGTTGGTGTGTGTGTATGTTGGTGTGTGTGAGTGCGCGTGTGTGTGCGTGCGTGCGTGCGTGTGCGTGCTAGAGAGAAAAAAGGTAAACATCAAACTGCATGCTTTCTCATCTTTCCTTTGATACTTATTTAAATCTAAAGTATAAAAAAGAAGAAACCAACATTTTCAGCCAATGAAAAATGTTGATTAATGTTTAAATGAGTTCACTGTATACATTACATTTCTTGAAACATACACACCCACAAATATGTGTAGTTAAAATTTGACCTCCTTTATTTAAAAAAAGGATGGAGAAAAGCGGGCCATACCTACGGCCCTTGTTGTTGTTGCCAAGTTGCCTTAACCATACCTTATTAAGGTTGTTGTTGCCACATTGCCTAACCATACCTTTGTTTTTGTTGTTTTTTGTGCCTATCACTGAAGTAACTCTTTTTCCTGTCTCGTCTTGCAGCTGCTGGGCATCGGCGTACTGGGAGTTGGAATCTTTGTCCAAGTACAGTACAGCGACCTCTTCTCCTTTGTGGGAACAAAGTTTTCAGCTCCGGCGGCAGTACTAATAGCAGTAGGAGTTATCATCTTCCTCATCGCCTTCTTCGGCTGCTGCGGAGCATGGAAGCAGAACCGTTGCATGGTTACCACTGTAAGTAAGGCAACTTTTGGTTGCAGCTGTTGTTGGTAGCTTGATGTGCATAGGGGTTTTGCAGTTACTGTCATGCATAGTCTCAAATAATGATTAGTAAATGTCTTGTGTTTGAGTGTAGTTTCTTCTTCCTTCCTCCCTTTTTTCTTCTTTCTTTCCTAGTGCTTCTGTTTCTCTGTAGAGAATCTTTTTGACCCTTTATTTGACTCTGCAAAAAAAACACACTAATTTCTGTGTGTTTACAAAGTTTGACACTTGTTTCGTGTTCTTTTTTGCCATGTTCTCCATTTCTAACCATATTTTATCTTTCTCTTGTTGCCTGTTTACTTATGCTTTATCTTTTCTATTTGTGCTCTATGTGCCTCCTACCTTGTTATGCCTCTGTCTTGTTTTCTTTTTTCTTCTCCACCAAGGAGGTTATGTTGCCCTCAGTTTGTTATTCGACAAAATTACTCAAAAGTTCACAACTGATTCTGTGAAATTAGGTGCAGGCTAACAGTTACACCCAAGGAACAATCCTTCGAATTTTGGTGCTCATTCGTCGTCTCATTTTGGAATTGAAAGCATTAACTTAGAGAATTTTCTTTGTAGTTAATGACGTCAAACTATTGATGACATTGGCATATGCGTTCCGCGCTCTGACTGCCAGCTGGCGCAGCGCTAAAGTGAACTATCCAGGTCATGGATGAGAAATTATGGCATCCTTGGTGAAGGTTTTCGCTCTCGGAGTGCTGTCTAGATGTCTATACTTATATCTTGTCTTTTGCCCTTGCTTCCCACCATGTTTTGCCAGACTTCATCTTGTTGTTCCTACTCAGATCTCAATCTGCTTTTATTTTCTGTTCAACTCTCTTGGATCATCCTTTCTATCTCCTATGTTTCTTTGGTTTTCCCTTCTCTATTGCCCATCTCCTGAACAGTAGATAGACATCTCTGCCTCATTTATTTCCCTTGTGAACAAGTGGATTCATTCATTCCTCCTCCTCCTCAGGCTCCTGACCTTCCCCAACCCCATCCCCATCCCTTTTTTGTGGGTTGGGGTCAGAATAGACCCACTTCATCTTCCTATGCGATTCACAGACCTGCCAAATGCTACGCTTTAGGCGTAGCATGCTACGCTTTCGACATGCTTGCTACGCTGCTACGCTTGTCCATAAAAACTACGCTTTTCCCGCGTGCTTGAACTTTTGACCATGATGGAGAATCCCCCCCCCCCGCTTTCACGCCGCCAGTGCAGCTTATCGCGCCGCCTTCCTAGCCTTATCTCTCCCCCCCCCCCCCCCCCACCCCCGCTACGCCTATTCCTTCAATGCTACTCCAAATAGCTCTGGATGCTACTCTTTGGCATGATGGTGGGTTGGCAGGTCTGGATTCATAAGAGGCAAATAAATAGGGACATCGTGACTTGATTTGTGCTTACTTGGAACTGTTCTAGTGATTTTCATGCTTGATGGCCTTGCGTAGCCTACAAAGGCTGATAGACCATGAAACTCCTTCCCTCCATCCTCCCTCTATGGTTGCACCTCCAGCTTTTCCATCCCCTCCATCCCCCCTGCTCTAATTCCTCCTCCTTCCTCTTCCTTCCGCTCACTCCTCCTCTTTGTTGCCCCCATGGGTTGGAAGTTAGAGTTGACCCACCACGTCCCCCTTGACCCACCACGTCCCCCTTGACCCACCACGTCCCCCTTGACCCACCACATCCCCCTTCGCATTTCGTACGAGGCAAATCACCAGGAAAATCAACACTTAACTTATTCTCCAAAACAAATCTGATGGTTTCCCATCGTCAATGACCTTTAATAGCCCACAAATGCTGATAACCTGTAAATCCCAACCATCCATCCATTTATCTCTTGTTATTCTCTTGAGACATTTTTAAATGTGGGGATCTAGGGGAAAGAGGAACAAGATACTACAGCAGTTCCGATAGAGCACTCCAGAGTAAAGGGATGTGTTGAAGATGAGAATAATCGGAAATTTGATCATAGAACGGGGAAGATTTGTAATTACTAAGAACACAGCAAGTGACATTTTCTTTGGAGTGCATGCATCGGTAGCTACCATCTTGGAAGAGTCATCTCGGGAGATAGATGAGAGGAGACGCTTTGAACAGGCCTCTCCTGAGTCAGTAATAGTTTATTGAAGGATGGGTTGAAGATTCTTCAGTTGAAACTAACTCTTTACTGGCTGCCTCAACAAAATGAAAGAACAGCTGTAATTTGTAAAGAGTATTCATCAGACTCTAGGTGTAAGAGGTTGTAGATGATTGAATGCATTTAATAATAATAATAATACAGACTATTTATAACGCACATACCTTCCCTAATAGGCAAGCTCATGGCGTGTACAATGATAAAGTCTACACTCATACAAAGCATTCTAACACTCACATACTATACAATTGAAATAAAAAGAACAATTAAATACAATACAATTAATTAAGTAGCAGGCAAAACACGAAACATAAAAGAGGCGCCTTCACTGCTCGTCAGGAAAGACTGACCGGAACAGGTGTGTCTTGAGGGAGGTTTTGAACTGGGACATGGAATTAGAGTGACGGACAGGGAAAGGTAGGCTATTCCATGTTACAGGGCCGATGTAGGAAAAAGCTCGCTGTCCTTGGGTTTTCTTTTTGCGACGGGGGACATTTAACGTTTTGGTGTCTGCAGCTGAACGGTTATTTCTAGCGGGGGTGTAGACAGTGAGAATTTCTTTGAGTGCGTGTGGTGCAGTTTGATTAAAAAAGTTGAAACACATAACGGCTAGCTTATACTCTATCCTCTGAGCGACGGGGAGCCAATGCAGTGCACGAAGGAGTTTGGATGTGGGAGTTCTCTTGGGACATCTAAAGATTAATCTAGCAGCAGTGTTTTGGACTTTTTGCAGTTTGTTTAGCAGAGTGCCAGGAATGCCGGCAAGAAGAGAATTTCCATAATCAAGACGGGACAGAACAAGGGAAGTGACAAGGGTTTGAGTGGCCTGTTGTGAAAGATAGTGACGAATATTATATAGATCTATGTAAGAAATGTAAGGGGGATGGGTGGAGGTGGGGTTTCTCACTGGTAAGGAGTTGCGCATTCACTGCTTTCTATGTTGTCTTTGCCTCGGTGTGTCTGTGAAGATTATGACAGGATGATTTGCCTCTTTCAGTTCGCTGCTCTGCTCATCATCATCATCATCGTGGAGTTTGCCGCTGGCATCGCTGCCTACATCTACAGGAACCAGGTGAGCTTGACGGAACGTTTTGCTCCACAGGACTGACTCCCTGTGGGTTGGGAGTCGGAATAGACCCACCGCATCTCCTTTTGCGATTCGTAAGAGGCAAATAGATAGGGACATCGTGGCTTCATTTGCAATTACTCTTAACTATTCAAGTGATTTTTGTGCTTGATGGCCTTACATAGCCCACAAAGGCTGATAGGCTGTAGAACTCCACCTATCCATGCTCCACAGGAGGGAAGGAAAGAAGAGGATAGGGTGGTTAAGGTGAGGAAATGCTCTGCTACAAAGTCCCTGTGATGAACATGGACTGTTCAATTGTCCGTCTTGCAAAGAAGCTATGACAAGTAGCCCAAGATGGGTGGAGAAAATCAGAACAGAAATTCTAGTTAAGGGTGGAGAGAAGGGCAGGACTGAGGAGATAAACACCGCGGGGATTCAGTATTAAATGTGCTGCATCTGACACAACTGGAACTGGAACCACCGTGTGTCCCCCTCATCAGCAGGAATCCCTGGCTGCTGGACTTTCGGGGCCTGCTCCAGTAGCTCAGCCAGGGGCCTTCTCCAGTAGCTCACCCAGGGGCCTGCTCCAGTAGCTCAGCCAGGGGCCTGCTCCAGAAGCTCAGCCAGGGGCCTGCTCCAGAAGCTCAGCCAGGGGCCTGCTCCAGTAGCTCAGCCAGGGGCCTGCTCCAGTAGCTCAGCCAGGGGCCTGCTCCAGTAGCTCAGCCAGGGGCCTGCTCCAGTAGCTCAGCCAGGGGCCTGCTCCAGTAGCTCAAGTCAGGGGCCTGCTCCAGTAGCTGAGCCAGGGGCCTGCTCCAGTAGCTGAGCCAGGGCCTGCTCCAGTAGCTCAGCCAGGGGCCTGCTCCAGTAGCTCAGCCAGGGGCCTGCTCCAGAAGCTCAGCCAGGGGCCTGCTCCAGTAGCTCAGCCAGGGGCCTGCTCCAGTAGCTCAGCCAGGGGCCTGCTCCAGTAGCTCAGCCAGGGGCCTGCTCCAGTAGCTCAGCCAGGGACCTGCTCCAGTAGCTCAGCCAGGGGCCTGCTCCAGTAACTCAGCCAGGGGCCTGCTCCAGTAGCTCAGCCAGGGGCAGCCCCAAGCAACCAAGAGGCTACCAAAGAGCATATGGACAGGGCCCGGTTGTGAAGACAACTACAACTGACAAATCTTTTATTCCATTAGGCCAGAGGCCTGTATCAAAACAAGGTTACAATGATGACAATCACCACCAACAACAAAAAACAAAAATCGCGCAATTCTCGTCACATCAAGACTATGAAAAAGTCTTGCAAAGGAATAATAGCTTACATTATAGCAACAGCAACAGTCACTTCAGCACATGGAATGCTGTGGCAAACTGAGAAACGATCAAGTAATGCGTGTCTACCTTCTTGGTGATCTAAGGAATCTTCGGAGGGAAGACTTGTCTGGTGGCTTGTCTAGCTCATTCAAGGCACAGAATTTCTAGTGCGTCTGTCCCCTGGAATCGCAGGAAAATGGACCAAGTTTGAAAAATCGTTGAAAAATAAATACTGTAGCTACAAAGCTAAACTTGGTATGGCTAGAAAGGTCTTTCTTTGCCAAAACTATCCAAATGCTGCACTTTGTCAAGCTACGAAAACACTACACTAGCCATGACAGTAAGTAGAGCCACTATTTTGAAAAAAATAGGTCTTTCACCCAGCTCTCTTTCTCAGAGTGCCTGCCCACTGTTTGTTTCTTGGTCTATAGCTCTATTTAAAAAAGTAAACTTCAAAAAATGGCACAAAAATACACTGGAGAAATTTTGTGATGATTGTGTTTATTAGTCCTGAGTTATAACCAAAATGAGCATGCAATGAACTACCGAGCAGCTGATGGCGAGGTCGACCTAGTTTCATCCTCGCTCTCTGATACCTCATTAGCGAGAGGAAAATCACTACTATCATCATCATCATGAAAGGGATCATCACAAAAACACACTGGAGAAATTTTGTGATGATTGTGTTTATTAGTCCTGAGTTACAACCAATATGAGCATGCAATGAACTACCAAGCAGCTGATGGCGAGGTCGACCTCGTTTCAGCCACCATGACAACTTCGCTCTCAACCTCGCTCTCTGATACCTCGTCATTAGCGAGAGGAAAATCACCACTATCATTATCATCATGAAAGGGATCATCTACATCAGTTCCTATCTCATACAAAGCATCCTCTTCAGCATCAGAACCCTCCTCTATAGCAATTTCCACTCGCTCACCCACCTCGCACTGCGATGGACGCTACGCCACCATCGCTGTTTACTTCGTGCCTTGTAGTGCATTGCTGATAAAGGTTATGGTCTGGCCGGGAAAGATCTGTGTGTTGATCTAATTTCCTGTCGAAGATGCAGCTGGCTGAAAAAGTGCTTGGACATTAACAGTTAACCTAAGATGGATGGAGAAGGGCGGAACAGGAAGACCAGGCAAGGGTGGAGAAAGGTGCTTTATAGACTTGAGAGTTAATGTGACGCATGCATGCACATATGGAGTGCTGTTGTTTATGGACTGGTTGGTGGAAGAGAGAAGTTTTGTTAGAATGAGAGGGGAATAGAGGAGTTTAAACTAAGTGGCATACCACTCACACCTGTGCACGAACTAGAGCGCAGATGACATTGTGCATGCGATACATTTCACACCATGAGCAGTTGCGCACAGAATGTGCATGTGCAGATAGATGCAAGCTCTGACTTGGACAGACCTGGTGACTCCATGAAAAAGATGTTGAGTCACGCAGTGCTGGGGGTAAGGTTATGGGCTGGTCTTGGTTGTCAGTTTTTAATACGTGTGATTGCTTTTTTTTTCAGACGTTTTTTTGAATATAACAAGCTTGTGGTAAAAGTGTGATCCATGTCCAAGTGTACCTAGGAAGAGTGTGTAAACGTGTGGTGATATTTTGTAAATGATGTTAAAAAAAACCCACAAGTATTTTAGGAAGCCATCAGACATTTGTTCAGCTGCATTGATCCTCACTGGCAAGTTGTGGATGGAAAATACCTTACAATGAATCAGAAAGCACTGTGAGAGAGGTGGTACCCGATCCACCTATGAATGGAAGCCGGAGCGAAATTCTCTTCCGTTCCATGTTCCTAGTTTGATTAGTTGTCAGGTAGGATGTTCTGCTAGCCAGGCCTGATGGTACGAAGTTCAGTTCATTTTAGTGGTTTAAAACTAGTAAAAGCAATTTCTGAGTGGGGAAAGCTTATGACGCATGTTCAGTGAAACCTTTCAGTGAAGCCTTTCAGTGAAACCTTTCAGTGAAGCCTTTCAGTGAAACCTTTCAGTGAAACCTTTCAGTGAAACCTTTCAGTGAAGCCTTTCAGTGAAACCCTGACATTGCACCAAATTTCTTCTTCGTCAGGATCCAGATGTTTGTAACTTAGACGTTATATGGCTACAATAGAACCTTCATTACCGAGAACAATAGGGTCACACACACACTCTCCTTTGGCAAGGAGGTGGTGATTGAGGATGATGATGATGAATGAGGAGGAATGAATGATGATACATACTTGGGTGAAAGGTTCCAAGTGCACGTTGTAGGGCTCCCTGTATTTGGCAGAGCAGTGTGAATTGCTGCCCAGACCTTGGTGTCCGTGCTACAAAACCTGGACAGTACAGTTGTTACTGGGTTTCGGATTGATGCCCTGTTGTGGAGGGGTCTCAATAGGCCCACAGCACGACCCTACTCCGTATGTTACAGGTTAGCCACTATGGAAATGGCAACATCACTTGCTCTAGGCAGCTCAAGTGAGTGTAGTGGTCAGTGGCCTTGTATAAGCCACACAGGCTGATAGGCTCTACAACTCGCAGCATTCATTCATTCATTCATTCATTCATTCATTCATTCATTCATTCATTCATTCATTCATTCATTCATTCATTCATTCATTCAATTAAATCATTTGTCCATGCATCCATTCATTCATTCATTCATTCATTCATTCAATTTATTCATTTGTACATCCATCCATTCATTTAATTTATTCATTTGTCCATCCATCCATCCATTCCTCCATTCATTGCTTCAGATTGAGACTGAGGTGAGCGCAAACATGAAGGTGCTGGAGGGAGAGTACGGCTCGAGCAACGCCTCGCGGGACGCCTGGGACCAGATGCAGGAGGAGGTACGTGTACTTGTCATGTGTTTGCTACACAGCTGGGACTGCTCCTACTTCAGCAACCCTGTGGATGGGGGTCAGAATAGACCCACCACAACTCCCTATGTGACTCTCAAGAGGCGAATAAGTAGGGACATCATGACGATTAACGTTTACTCTCAAATATTCTTGTGATTTTCGCATTTAATGGCCTTACATAGCCTACAAAGCTCGATCGATCCATCCATCCATCTCCTACTTAAGCTTCCAACGCCAAACCCACCAGGGACACCAACCGCTCACGCACACACACACGCACACACACACACAGACAGGCATGCACGCCCCCCCCCCCCCCCCCCCCCCTCCCCCTCAAAATCAAAGAACATGAATTTATTTAAGGTGGCCCAACCCTACACTTTTTTTTTCTGCCAACCCTATGTATTAAAATTTTTTAAATAACCTGACCACCCCCCCCCCCCCCCCCCCCCAAAAAAAAAAAAAGAAACAAGAAATGGAGACCAAGAAATGAAGGTAGACAATGAACTGTGTGCTGTCCCATCTTCCCTGCTCAATGAACTCTGAAGTAATCCACTGTTCAAGTAAAAAAACAAAAACAAACATTTTCAGTGACGGAAAGTCTGATATATATCCATTCTGGCATCTTCTAAAAAGAAAGGAGAAAAAAAAAATAAAAAAGTTCATGCAGACCTACTAACCCCCATTTTTTTTCACCGTGTTACCTGAACCGCAAGTTAGTATTTTTTACCTTGGCCAAAAGGTGACTTGCTAACCACATAAAGCACACAAAAATGGTAAATCCTCATGCGCTCCATAAAAAGGGGTGCCACATTGTCTACTG
>JAWQFJ010001896.1:0-22176 GCA_034096865.1 Theodoxus fluviatilis | reverse complement strand
ACTACAACTGACAACTCTTTTATATTCATTAGGCCAGAGGGCCTGTAATCCAAAGCAAGGTTACAATGGATGACAATCACCACCAACACCAACCAAACCAAAATCGCGCAATTCTTCGTCACCTCAAGACTATGAAAAAGTTCTTGCCAAAAGGAACTAATAGCTTACATTGATAGCAACAGCAACAGTCACTTCAGCACATGGAATGCTGTGGCAACCTGAGAACGATCAAGTTTTAAAAAAATTTGCCGTGTCTACCTTCTTGGTGATCTAAGGAATTTTCGGAGGGAGACTTGTCTGGTGGCTTTGTCATCAGCTCATCAAGGCACAAGAACTTTCTATGTGCAGTAACATGTCCCCTTGGAATCGGCCAGGAAAATGGACCAAGTTTGAAAAATCGTTGTTTGAAAAATAAATTACTGTAGCATACAAAGCTACTTGGTATGCGCTAGAAAGGTCTTTCTTTTGCCAAAACTATCCAAATGCTGCACTTTTGTCCAAGCTCCGAAGACACTCACACTAGCCATGACAGTAAGTAGAAGCCACTATTTTTTGAAAAAAATAGGTCTTTCACCCAAGCTCTTCTTTCCTAGAGTGCCATGACCCACGTGTTGTTTCTTTGCGTCTATAAGCGTCTATTTAACAAAGTAAACTTCCAAAAAAGGCACAAAAATAACACGGGAAAGGAAAAAAAAAAAAAAACATTTGTTGTGACTGATTGGTGTTATTGAGTCCTGAGTTATAACCAAACATGAGCATGCAATGAACTACGAGAGCGCTGGATGGCGAGGTCGACCTAGTTTCACTCCGCAGCTCTCTGATACCTCTCAAAATTTTTTTTAGGGACGAGATGGAAAATCACTACTATCAATCATCATCATGAAAAGGGATCCATCACAAAAACACACTGGAGAAATTTTGTGATGATTGTTGTTTATTAGTCTGAGTTAGCAACCAATATGAGCATGCAATGAACTACCAAGCAGGCTGATGGCCATGAGGACGACCTCGTTTCAGCCACCATGTACAACTTCGCTCGCAACCTCGCTCTCTGAGTACCTTCGTCATTAGCGAGAGGAAATCACCACTATCTCATTCATCCTCATGACAAGGGATCATCTACATCAGTTCCTATCTCCTACAAAAGCATCCTCTTCAGCATCAGAACCCTCCTCGATGAGCAATTTCCACCGCGCCTCACCCACCTACGCACTGGCGCTGGGACGCTACGCCACCCATCGCTGTTTACTTCGTAGCCTTGTTAGTGCATTTGCTGGATAAAGGGTAGGGTCTGGCCGGGAACGATCTGGTGTTGATCTAAAGCTGGCAAACTATAGTACAGAGACGAATTCAAGACTAGACTAGTTCCCTAAACCATATTTTCCTTGTTGTAAGGGGACAAAAGTATGCTAATGTGGTAGGCTCTATTGAGCCTATGCGCTGCGAATGAGCTAGTCTGCCACGGCAAGCAACTCTTTCTCGCGCACATCAATTTCCTGTCGAAGATGCAGCTGGCTGAAAAAGTGCTTGGACATTAACAGTTAACCTAAGATGGATGGAGAAGGGCGGAACAGGAAGACCAGGCAAGGGTGGAGAAAGGTGCTTTATAGACTTGAGAGTTAATGTGACGCATGCATGCACATATGGAGTGCTGTTGTTGGCAGACCACTCACACCTGTGCACACAGAGCGCAGATGCATGCATGCATACATTTCATGAGGCAGTTGCGCACAGAATGTGCATGTGCAGATAGATGCAAGCTCTGACTTGGACAGACTGGTCTCCAT
This sequence comes from Theodoxus fluviatilis, assembly GCA_034096865.1. Classification (NCBI taxonomy): domain Eukaryota; kingdom Metazoa; phylum Mollusca; class Gastropoda; order Cycloneritida; family Neritidae; genus Theodoxus; species Theodoxus fluviatilis. Next base: position 20,389 of record JAWQFJ010001896.1, on the reverse strand, counting down.
GCAAAGTGTTGATCAGTGCTGGAGTAGTTATGGGCTGGTCTTGTTGTCAGTTTACGTGTGAATGCTTTTTCCAACGTTTTTCCTAAAAAGCGTGTAAAAGTGTGATCCATTCCCAAGTGTACACTAGAGAAGAGTTGATATAAACGGTGATATTTTGTAAATGATGTTAAAAAAAACCCACAAGTATTTTAGGAAGCCATCAGACATTTGTTCAGCTGCATTGATCCTCACTGGCAAGTTGTGGATGGAAAATACTTACAATAATCAGAAAGCACTGTGAGAGTGTAAACCTCCACCTAGGAACTGGAAGCCACACATTCTCTTCCTTCCATGGTCTGTTTGATTAATTCAGGTAGGATGTTCTGCTAGCCAGGCCTGATGGTACGAAGTTCAGTTCATTTTAGTGGTTTAAAACTAGTAAAAGCAATTTCTGAGTGGGGAAAGCTTATGACGCATGTTCAGTGAAACCTTTCAGTGAAGCCTTTCAGTGAAACCTTTCAGTGAAGCCTTTCAGTGAAACCTTTCCTGACATTGCACCAAATTTCTTCAGGATCAGTTTTGAACTTAGAGTTATATGGCTAAATAACTATTACCGAACATAGGGTCAAACACAACTCCTTTGGCAGAGGTGGTGATGATGATGATGATGATGATGATGATGATGATGATGATGATGATGATGATGATGATGATGGTTTAGTGTTATTGTGGAACATACTTGGGTGAAAGGTTCCAAGTGCACGTTGTAGGGCTCCCTGTATTTGGCAGAGCAGTGTGAATTGCTGCCCAGACCTTGGTGTCCGTGCTACAAAACCTGGACAGTACAGTTGTTACTGGGTTTCGGATTGATGCCCTGTTGTGGAGGGGTCTCAATAGGCCCACAGCACGACCCTACTCCGTATGTTACAGGTTAGCCACTATGGAAATGGCAACATCACTTGCTCTAGGCAGCTCAAGTGAGTGTAGTGGTCAGTGGCCTTGTATAAGCCACACAGGCTGATAGGCTCTACAACTCGCCGCATTCATTCATTCATTCATTCATTCATTCATTTATTCATTCATTCAGTTAATTCATTTGTCCATGCATCCATTCATTCATTCATTCAATTTAATCATTTGTCCATCCATCCATCCATTCATTCATTCATTCATTCATTCAATTTATTCATTTGTACATCCATCCATTCATTTAATTTATTCATTTGTCCATCCATCCATCCATTCCTCCATTCATTGCTTCAGATTGAGACTGAGGTGAGCGCAAACATGAAGGTGCTGGAGGGAGAGTACGGCTCGAGCAACGCCTCGCGGGACGCCTGGGACCAGATGCAGGAGGAGGTACGTGTACTTGTCATGTGTTTGCTACACAGCTGGGACTGCTCCTACTTCAGCAACCCTGTGGATGGGGGTCAGAATAGACCCACCACAACTCCCTATGTGACTCTCAAGAGGCGAATAAGTAGGGACATCATGACGATTAACGTTTACTCTCAAATATTCTTGTGATTTTCGCATTTAATGGCCTTACATAGCCTACAAAGCTCGATCGATCCATCCATCCATCTCCTACTTAAGCTTCCAACGCCAAACCCACCAGGGACACCAACCGCTCACGCACACACACACGCACACACACACACAGACAGGCATGCACGCCCCCCCCCCCCCCCCCCCCCCCCTCCCCCTCAAAATCAAAGAACATGAATTTATTTAAGGTGGCCCAACCCTACACTTTTTTTTCTGCCAACCCTATGTATTAAAATTTTTTTTTAATAACCTGACCACCCCCCCCCCCCCCCCCCCCAAAAAAAAAAAAAAGAAACAAGAAATGGAGACCAAGAAATGAAGGTAGACAATGAACTGTGTGCTGTCCCATCTTCCCTGCTCAATGAACTCTGAAGTAATCCACTGTTCAAGTAAAAAAACAAAAACAAACATTTTCAGTGACGGAAAGTCTGATATATATCCATTCTGGCATCTTCTAAAAAGAAAGGAGAAAAAAAAAATAAAAAAGTTCATGCAGACCTACTAACCCCCATTTTTTTTCACCGTGTTACCTGAACCGCAAGTTAGTATTTTTTACCTTGGCCAAAAGGTGACTTGCTAACCACATAAAGCACACAAAAATGGTAAATCCTCATGCGCTCCATAAAAAGGGGTGCCACATTGTCTACTGTAAGACGTCACATCAGTATGGTGGGAGTGGGTGGGATAAAGGGGTGCCACAGTGTCTAAGACGTCACATCAGTATGGTGGGAGTGGGTGGGATAAAGGGGTGCCACAGTGTCTAAGACGTCACATCAGTATGGTGGGAGTGGGTGGGATAAAGGGGTGCCACAGTGTCTAAGACGTCACATCAGTATGGTGGGGGTGGGTGGGATAAAGGGGTGCCACAGTGTCTAAGACGTCACATCAGTATGGTGGGAGTGGGTGGGATAAAGGGGTGCCACAGTGTCTACTCTAAGACGTCACATCAGTATGGTGGGGGTGGGTGGGATAAAGGGGTGCCACAGTGTCTAAGACGTCACATCAGTATGGTGGGAGTGGGTGGGATAAAGGGGTGCCACAGTGTCTACTCTAAGACGTCACATCAGTATGGTGGGAGTGGGTGGATAAAGGGGTGCCACAGTGTCTAAGACGTCACATCAGTATGGTGGGAGTGGGTGGGATAAAGGGGTGCCACAGTGTCTACTCTAAGACGTCACATCAGTATGGTGGGAGTGGGTGGATAAAGGGGTGCCACAGTGTCTAAGACGTCACATCAGTATGGTGGGAGTGGGTGGGATAAAGGGGTGCCACAGTGTCCTAAGACGTCACATCAGTATGGTGGGAGTGGGTGGGATAAAGGGGTGCCACAGTGTCTAAGACGTCACATCAGTATGGTGGGAGTGGGTGGGATAAAGGGTGCCACAGTGTCTAAGACGTCACATCAGTATGGTGGGAGTGGGTGGGATAAAGGGGTGCCACAGTGTCTCTAAGACGTCACATCAGTATGGTGGGGGTGGGTGGGATAAAGGGGTGCCACAGTGTCTAAGACGTCACATCAGTATGGTGGGAGTGGGTGGGATAAAGGGGTGCCACAGTGTCTACTTAAAGACGTCACATCAGTATGGTGGGAGTGGGTGGGATAAAGGGGTGCCACAGTGTCTAAGACGTCACATCAGTATGGTGGGAGTGGGTGGGATAAAGGGGTGCCACAGTGTCTAAGACGTCACATCAGTATGGTGGGAGTGGGTGGGATAAAGGGGTGCCACAGTGTCTAAGACGTCACATCAGTATGGTGGGAGTGGGTGGGATAAAGGGTTGCCACAGTGTCTAAGACGTCACATCAGTATGGTGGGAGTGGGTGGGATAAAGGGGTGCCACAGTGTCTAAGACGTCACATCAGTATGGTGGGAGTGGGTGGGATAAAGGGGTGCCACAGTGTCTACTCTAAGACGTCACATCAGTATGGTGGGAGTGGGTGGGATAAAGGGGTGCCACAGTGTCTACTCTAAGACGTCACATCAGTATGGTGGGAGTGGGTGGGATAAAGGGGTGCCACAGTGTCTACTCTGAGACGTCACATCAGTATGGTGGGAGTGGGTGGGATAAAGGGGTGCCACAGTGTCTACTCTAAGACGTCACATCAGTATGGTGGGAGTGGGTGGGATAAAGGGGTGCCACAGTGTCTACTCTAAGACGTCACATCAGTATGGTGGGAGTGGGTGGGATAAAGGGGTGCCACAGTGTCTAAGACGTCACATCAGTATGGTGGGAGTGGGTGGGATAAAGGGGTGCCACAGTGCTACTCTAAGACGTCACATCAGTATGGTGGGGGTGGGTGGGATAAAGGGGTGCCACAGTGTCTCCTAAGACGTCACATCAGTATGGTGGGAGTGGGTGGGATAAAGGGGTGCCACAGTGCTACTAAGACGTCACATCAGTATGGTGGGGGTGGGTGGGATAAAGGGGTGCCACAGTGTCTAAGACGTCACATCAGTATGGTGGGAGTGGGTGGGATAAAGGGGTGCCACAGTGTCTAAGACGTCACATCAGTATGGTGGGAGTGGGTGGGATAAAGGGGTGCCACAGTGTCTAAGACGTCACATCAGTATGGTGGGAGTGGGTGGGATAAAGGGGTGCCACAGTGTCTACTCTAAGACGTCACATCAGTATGGTGGGAGTGGGTGGGATAAAGGGGTGCCACAGTGTCTAAGACGTCACATCAGTATGGTGGGAGTGGGTGGGATAAAGGGGTGCCACAGTGTCTACTCTAAGACGTCACATCAGTATGGTGGGGGTGGGTGGGATAAAGGGGTGCCACAGTGTCTAAGACGTCACATCAGTATGGTGGGAGTGGGTGGGATAAAGGGGTGCCACAGTGTCTAAGACGTCACATCAGTATGGTGGGAGTGGGTGGGATAAAGGGGTGCCACAGTGTCTAAGACGTCACATCAGTATGGTGGGGGTGGGTGGGATAAAGGGGTGCCACAGTGTCTACTCTAAGACGTCACATCAGTATGGTGGGAGTGGGTGGGATAAAGGGGTGCCACAGTGTCTACTCTAAGACGTCACATCAGTATGGTGGGGGTGGGTGGGATAAAGGGGTGCCACAGTGTCTAAGACGTCACACTAGTATGGTGGGAGTGGGTGGGATAAAGGGGTGCCACAGTGTCTAAGACGTCACACCAGTATGGTGGGAGTGGGTGGGATAAAGGGGTGCCACAGTGTCTAAGACGTCACACTAGTATGGTGGGAGTGGGTGGGATAAAGGGATGCCACAGTGTCTAAGACGTCACACCAGTATGGTGGGAGTGGGTGGGATAAAGGGATGCCACAGTGTCTAAGACGTCACACCAGTATGGTGGGAGTGGGTGGGATAAAGGGATGCCACAGTGTCTAAGACGTCACATCAGTATGGTGGGGGTGGGTGGGATTGGGTGGGATAAAGGGATGCCACAGTGTCTAAGACGTCACACTAGTATGGTGGGAGTGGGTGGGATAAAGGGATGCCACAGTGTCTAAGACGTCACACCAGTATGGTGGGAGTGGGTGGGATAAAGGGATGCCACAGTGTCTAAGACGTCACACTAGTATGGTGGGAGTGGGTGGGATAAAGGGGTGCCACAGTGTCTAAGACGTCACATCAGTATGGTGGGAGTGGGTGGGATAAAGGGATGCCACAGTGTCTAAGACGTCACACTAGTATGGTGGGAGTGGGTGGGATAAAGGGGTGCCACAGTGTCTACTCTAAGACGTCACATCAGTATGGTGGGAGTGGGTGGGATAAAGGGGTGCCACAGTGTCTAAGACGTCACATCAGTATGGTGGGGGTGGGTGGGATAAAGGGGTGCCACAGTGTCCTAAGACGTCACATCAGTATGGTGGGAGTGGGTGGGATAAAGGGGTGCCACAGTGTCTACTCTAAGACGTCACATCAGTATGGTGGGGGTGGGTGGGATAAAGGGGTGCCACAGTGTCTACTCTAAGACGGCACATCAGTATGGTGGGAGTGGGTGGGATAAAGGGGTGCCACAGTGTCTACTCTAAGACGTCACATCAGTATGGTGGGAGTGGGTGGGATAAAGGGGTGCCACAGTGTCTAAGACGTCACATCAGTATGGTGGGGGTGGGTGGGATAAAGGGGTGCCACAGTGTCTAAGACGTCACATCAGTATGGTGGGAGTGGGTGGGATAAAGGGGTGCCACAGTGTCTAAGACGTCACATCAGTATGGTGGGTGTGGGTGGGATAAAGGGGTGCCACAGTGTCTAAGATGTCACATCAGTATGGTGGGAGTGGGTGGGATAAAGGGGTGCCACAGTGTCTAAGACGTCACATCAGTATGGTGGGAGTGGGTGGGATAAAGGGGTGCCACAGTGTCTAAGACGTCACATCAGTATGGTGGGAGTGGGTGGGATAAAGGGGTGCCACAGTGTCTAAGACGTCACATCAGTATGGTGGGGGTGGGTGGGATAAAGGGGTGCCACAGTGTCTACTCTAAGACGTCACATCAGTATGGTGGGGGTGGGTGGGATAAAGGGGTGCCACAGTGTCTACTCTAAGACGTCACATCAGTATGGTGGGAGTGGGTGGGATAAAGGTGTGCCACAGTGTCTAAGACGTCACATCAGTATGGTGGGGGTGGGTGGGATAAAGGGGTGCCACAGTGTCTACTCTAAGTCGTCACATCAGTATGGTGGGGGTGGGTGGGATAAAGGGGTGCCACAGTGTCTAAGACGTCACATCAGTATGGTGGGAGTGGGTGGGATAAAGGGGTGCCACAGTGTCTAAGACGTCACATCAGTATGGTGGGAGTGGGTGGGATAAAGGGGTGCCACAGTGTCTAAGACGTCACATCAGTATGGTGGGAGTGGGTGGGATAAAGGGGTGCCACAGTGTCTACTCTAAGACGTCACATCAGTATGGTGGGAGTGGGTGGGATAAAGGGGTGCCACAGTGTCTACTCTAAGACGTCACATCAGTATGGTGGGAGTGGGTGGGATAAAGGGGTGCCACAGTGTCTAAGACGTCACATCAGTATGGTGGGAGTGGGTGGGATAAAGGGGTGCCACAGTGTCTAAGACGTCACATCAGTATGGTGGGGGTGGGTGGGATAAAGGGATGCCACAGTGTCTAAGACGTCACACTAGTATGGTGGGAGTGGGTGGGATAAAGGGGTGCCACAGTGTCTAAGATGTCACATCAGTATGGTGGGAGTGGGTGGGATAAAGGGGTGCCACAGTGTCTACTCTAAGACGGCACATCAGTATGGTGGGAGTGGGTGGGATAAAGGGGTGCCACAGTGTCTACTCTAAGACGTCACATCAGTATGGTGGGAGTGGGTGGGATAAAGGGGTGCCACAGTGTCTAAGACGTCACATCAGTATGGTGGGAGTGGGTGGGATAAAGGGGTGCCACAGTGTCTAAGACGTCACATCAGTATGGTGGGAGTGGGTGGGATAAAGGGGTGCCACAGTGTCTAAGACGTCACATCAGTATGGTGGGAGTGGGTGGGATAAAGGGGTGCCACAGTGTCTACTGTAAGACGTCACATCAGTATGGTGGGAGTGGGTGGGATAAAGGGGTGCCACAGTGTCTAAGACGTCACATCAGTATGGTGGGAGTGGGTGGGATAAAGGGGTGCCACAGTGTCTAAGACGTCACATCAGTATGGTGGGGTGGGTTGGGATAAAGGGGTGCCACAGTGTCTACTGTAGACGTCACATCAGTATGGTGGGAGTGGGTGAGATAAAGGGGTGCCACAGTGTCTACTCTAAGACGTCACATCAGTATGGTGGGAGTGGGTGGGATAAAGGGGTGCCACAGTGTCTAAGACGTCACATCAGTATGGTGGGGGTGGGTGGGATAAAGGGGTGCCACAGTGTCTAAGAAGACGTCACATCAGTATGGTGGGAGTGGGTGGGATAAAGGGGTGCCACAGTGTCTAAGACGTCACATCAGTATGGTGGGAGTGGGTGGGATAAAGGGGTGCCACAGTGTCTAAGACGTCACATCAGTATGGTGGGAGTGGGTGGGATAAAGGGGTGCCACAGTGTCTACACAGAGACGTCACATCAGTATGGTGGGAGTGGGTGGGATAAAGGGGTGCCACAGTGTCTAAGACGTCACATCAGTATGGTGGGAGTGGGTGGGATAAAGGGGTGCCACAGTGTCTACTCTAAGACGTCACATCAGTATGGTGGGAGTGGGTGGGATAAAGGGGTGCCACAGTGTCTAAGACGTCACATCAGTATGGTGGGAGTGGGTGGGATAAAGGGGTGCCACAGTGTCTAAGACGTCACATCAGTATGGTGGGAGTGGGTGGGATAAAGGGGTGCCACAGTGTCTAAGACGTCACATCAGTATGGTGGGAGTGGGTGGGATAAAGGGGTGCCACAGTGTCCTAAGACGTCACATCAGTATGGTGGGAGTGGGTGGGATAAAGGGGTGCCACAGTGTCTACTTAAGACGTCACATCAGTATGGTGGGAGTGGGTGGGATAAAGGGGTGCCACAGTGTCTAAGACGTCACATCAGTATGGTGGGAGTGGGTGGGATAAAGGGGTGCCACAGTGTCTAAGACGTCACATCAGTATGGTGGGAGTGGGTGGGATAAAGGGGTGCCACAGTGTCTAAGACGTCACATCAGTATGGTGGGAGTGGGTGGGATAAAGGGGTGCCACAGTGTCTAAGACGTCACATCAGTATGGTGGGAGTGGGTGGGATAAAGGGGTGCCACAGTGTCTAAGACGTCACATCAGTATGGTGGGAGTGGGTGGGATAAAGGGGTGCCACAGTGTCTAAGACGTCACATCAGTATGGTGGGAGTGGGTGGGATAAAGGGGTGCCACAGTGTCTAAGACGTCACATCAGTATGGTGGGAGTGGGTGGGATAAAGGGGTGCCACAGTGTCTACTCTAAGACGTCACATCAGTATGGTGGGAGTGGGTGGGATAAAGGGGTGCCACAGTGTCTAAGACGTCACATCAGTATGGTGGGAGTGGGTGGGATAAAGGGGTGCCACAGTGTCTACTCTAAGACGTCACATCAGTATGGTGGGAGTGGGTGGGATAAAGGGGTGCCACAGTGTCTAAGACGTCACATCAGTATGGTGGGGTGGGTGGGATAAAGGGGTGCCACAGTGTCTACTCTAAGACGTCACATCAGTATGGTGGGAGTGGGTGGGATAAAGGGGTGCCACAGTGTCTAAGACGTCACATCAGTATGGTGGGAGTGGGTGGGATAAAGGGGTGCCACAGTGTCTACTCTAAGACGTCACATCAGTATGGTGGGAGTGGGTGGGATAAAGGGGTGCCACAGTGTCTAAGACGTCACATCAGTATGGTGGGAGTGGGTGGGATAAGGGGTGCCACAGTGTCTAAGACGTCACATCAGTATGGTGGGAGTGGGTGGGATAAAGGGGTGCCACAGTGTCTAAGACGTCACATCAGTATGGTGGGAGTGGGTGGGATAAAGGGGTGCCACAGTGTCTAAGACGTCACATCAGTATGGTGGGAGTGGGTGGGATAAAGGGGTGCCACAGTGTCTAAGACGTCACATCAGTATGGTGGGAGTGGGTGGGATAAAGGGGTGCCACAGTGTCTAAGACGTCACATCAGTATGGTGGGAGTGGGTGGGATAAAGGGGTGCCACAGTGTCTAAGACGTCACATCAGTATGGTGGGAGTGGGTGGGATAAAGGGGTGCCACAGTGTCTACTCTAAGACGTCACATCAGTATGGTGGGAGTGGGTGGGATAAAGGGGTGCCACAGTGTCTAAGACGTCACATCAGTATGGTGGGGTGGGTGGGATAAAGGGGTGCCACAGTGTCTAAGACGTCACATCAGTATGGTGGGAGTGGGTGGGATAAAGGGGTGCCACAGTGTCTAAGACGTCACATCAGTATGGTGGGAGTGGGTGGGATAAAGGGGTGCCACAGTGTCTACTGTAAGACGTCACATCAGTATGGTGGGAGTGGGTGGGATAAAGGGGTGCCACAGTGTCTAAGACGTCACATCAGTATGGTGGGAGTGGGTGGGATAAAGGGGTGCCACAGTGTCTAAGACGTCACATCAGTATGGTGGGAGTGGGTGGGATAAAGGGGTGCCACAGTGTCTAAGACGTCACATCAGTATGGTGGGAGTGGGTGGGATAAAGGGGTGCCACAGTGTCTAAGACGTCACATCAGTATGGTGGGGGTGGGTGGGATAAAGGGGTGCCACAGTGTCTAAGACGTCACATCAGTATGGTGGGAGTGGGTGGGATAAAGGGGTGCCACAGTGTCTACTCTAAGACGTCACATCAGTATGGTGGGGGTGGGTGGGATAAAGGGGTGCCACAGTGTCTAAGACGTCACATCAGTATGGTGGGAGTGGGTGGGATAAAGGGGTGCCACAGTGTCTACTCTAAGACGTCACATCAGTATGGTGGGAGTGGGTGGGATAAAGGGGTGCCACAGTGTCTAAGACGTCACATCAGTATGGTGGGAGTGGGTGGGATAAAGGGGTGCCACAGTGTCTACTCTAAGACGTCACATCAGTATGGTGGGAGTGGGTGGGATAAAGGGGTGCCACAGTGTCTAAGACGTCACATCAGTATGGTGGGAGTGGGTGGGATAAAGGGGTGCCACAGTGTCTAAGACGTCACATCAGTATGGTGGGAGTGGGTGGGATAAAGGGGTGCCACAGTGTCTAAGACGTCACATCAGTATGGTGGGAGTGGGTGGGATAAAGGGGTGCCACAGTGTCTAAGACGTCACATCAGTATGGTGGGAGTGGGTGGGATAAAGGGGTGCCACAGTGTCTAAGACGGCACATCAGTATGGTGGGAGTGGGTGGGATAAAGGGGTGCCACAGTGTCTAAGACGTCACATCAGTATGGTGGGAGTGGGTGGGATAAAGGGGTGCCACAGTGTCTAAGACGTCACATCAGTATGGTGGGAGTGGGTGGGATAAAGGGGTGCCACAGTGTCTAAGACGTCACATCAGTATGGTGGGAGTGGGTGGGATAAAGGGGTGCCACAGTGTCTACTCTAAGACGTCACATCAGTATGGTGGGAGTGGGTGGGATAAAGGGGTGCCACAGTGTCTAAGACGTCACATCAGTATGGTGGGAGTGGGTGGGATAAAGGGGTGCCACAGTGTCTACTCTGAGACGTCACATCAGTATGGTGGGAGTGGGTGGGATAAAGGGGTGCCACAGTGTCTACTCTAAGACGTCACATCAGTATGGTGGGATGGGTGGGATAAAGGGGTGCCACAGTGTCTAAGACGTCACATCAGTATGGTGGGAGTGGGTGGGATAAAGGGGTGCCACAGTGTCTACGTAAGACGTCACACCAGTATGGTGGGAGTGGGTGGGATAAAGGGGTGCCACAGTGTCTACTCTAAGACTACACATCAGTATGGTGGGGTGGGTGGGATAAAGGGGTGCCACAGTGTCTAAGACGTCACATCAGTATGGTGGGAGTGGGTGGGATAAAGGGGTGCCACAGTGTCTAAGACGTCACATCAGTATGGTGGGGGTGGGTGGGATAAAGGGGTGCCACAGTGTCTAAGATGTCACACTAGTATGGTGGGGGTGGGTGGGATAAAGGGGTGCCACAGTGTCTAAGACGTCACATCAGTATGGTGGGGGTGGGTGGATAAAGGGGTGCCACAGTGTCTACTCTAAGACGTCACATCAGTATGGTGGGAGTGGGTGGGTTAAAGGGGTGCCACAGTGTCTACTCTAAGACGTCACATCAGTATGGTGGGGGTGGGTGGGCGGATTTTGTGCTGAGTTGGTGCTGTTACCTGACTGCATGTTACCTAACTGCATGTTACCTGACTGCATGTTACCTGACTGCATGTTACCTGACTGCATGTTACCTGACTGCCTGTTACCTGACTGCCTGTTACCTGACTGCATGTTACCTGACTGCATGTTACCTGACTGCATGTTACCTGACTGCATGTTACCTGACTGCATGTTACCTGACTGCATGTTACCTGACTGCATGTTACCTGACTGCATGTTACCTGACTGCATGTTACCTGACTGCTTGTTACCTTACTGCTTGTTACCTGACTGCTTGTTACCTGACTGCATGTTACCTGACTGCATGTTACCTGACTGCTTGTGTCTTGGGCAGAAAAAACCCCAAGCAAGTTGTGGTTATGGTAACATGGCCCCCCAAAAGTAGGTCAGTAGGTCAGTCTGATCTCGTGCGTGTGTGTAGGGCAGGGAAGATGGGACAAAATGCCATTCGTTTCTTACCATCAAATTTTTTTGGTTGTCACAATTCGAAGAAAAGCCTTAAGACAATAAGAGTCGGCAGAAAAATATCAGGTCTGGTTATGGTAACAAGAACAATTTTATGCTCTACGGTTGTAGTCGGGTGCTAGTAAAGGGATTGAATTCTGGTTTCTATGTTGGGGTTCTGGTTCCTCTGGTTTCTATGTTGGGGTTACTGCTGCCATATTTATTTTATGGTGCTGTCATTTGCAGTTCAAATGCTGTGGTGTGGAAAACTACACCGACTGGAGAAGCTTTACCCTGCCAGAAGTTTATCCTAAGAGTTGCTGCATCGATCCGGGATCTACCCAATGCGCTGCGAGGGCCACCGTTCCTCAGGGCGCCCTTTTCAACAAGGTAGATAACTATTTCTTCCTCTCCCATTCCCACCCTCCTACTCCCTATGTTTTGTGTATGTTCCTATAGAAACCTGTAGTCCCTTAGCTGCCCTGAGTGGGCAGGAAACAAATTGACAAACCCACTGGCTTATAATGCTGTGTGTGTGTGTGTGTGTGTGTGTGTGTGTGTGTGTGTGTGTGCAGGAATCGAAGCCCCCACTGTGAAGATGTGAATGGTAGAGACAAGGTTGCTAAGCTAGTCTTCTGTTTAGTTTGTCAGTGGGAAAGGAAGGGTTTGGGTGAGAGAGAGAGAGAGAGTTGGGTGTGAGAGAGGTAGAGAAAATGTTGCTTAGCAAGCCTTCTGTTTAGAGTTTGTCAATGGTAAAGGAAAGGTTTGGGTGAGAGAGAGAGAGAGAGAGAGAGAGAGAGAGAGAGAGAGAGAGAGAGAGAGAGAGAGAAGAGAGAAGAGAGAGAGAGAGAGAGAGAGAGAGAGAGAGAGAGAGAGAGAGAGGTGTTGCTAAGCAAGCCTTCTGTTAATGAGTTTGTCAATGGAAGAGGAAGGGTTTGGGTGAGAGAGAGAGACAGAGGGAGGGGGGGGGGGGGGGGGGGGAGGAGAGAGAGGGGTTGCTAAGCAAGTCTTCTGTTTAGAGTTTGTCAATGGGAAAGGAAGGGTTTTGGTGAGAGAGAGAGAAAAGAGAGAGAGAGACAGAGAGAAAGACAGAGACAGAGAGATTGACAGAGAGACAAAGACAGAGAGAGAGAGAGACAGACAGAGACAGAGACAGACAGAGAGAGAGAGAGAGACAAAGACAGAGAGACAGACAGAGAGAGAGACAGATGCAGAGAGAGAGATAGTTGCCAAGCAAGCCTTGTGTTTAGAGTGTGTCAATATGAAAAGGAAGAGCTGAAGGACCCCGAAAGTACAGGAAAGACTTGCCAGGAAGCATACAAGGTGTGAGGCGTTGGGAGGGCCAGTCGAGAACAACTTGCCACCTGTTGCCATGCCTGGAGAGCAGGGATGAATGAGGCATTCCATGATTTGAAGGTGGTATTGCTTGTGTGTGACTATAAAAGATGCCTGCCAAAAAAAAGAAGGGGGGGGGGGATGCATTGGTTATTGAGTTGGTTATGGCCATTTGTCTGCTGTTGTTGTCTCAGACTCGGTGCATTAGTTAGGGCTGCATTGTCATCTGCAGTGCCACCAACATCTCTGACTGCCTCCTCCTCTTCCTGCTCCTCCTCCTTTCTGCTCCTTCTCTTTTTCTGTTCTCTATCTTTTTCCTCTCCCCCCCTTTCTTCCCCTTCTCCCCTTCTCTTTCTTCTTCCTTTTTATTCTGAATTCATCCTTTATCCTCCCTCTCAAATATTTCCTCCTCTTCTGCCAATATCTCTAACTCTGCCTGTCTCCTCCTCCGCTGCTTCTGTCTTTAGCTTCTCTGCCACCTCCTCCTCCTCTGCTGCCACCTCCTCTTCTGCCGTAGCCTTCTCCTCCTCCTCTGTCTCCTTCCCTGTCTCCATGTTCTCCTTCTCTCCTTTTCCTTCTCTTCTTCCTCCTCCTCTCCCTCCTCCTCCTCCTCCGCCTCCTCCTCTGCCTCCTCCTTTGCTTCTTCCTCCTCTGCCTCTTCCTCCTCTGCCTCCTCCTCCTCTGCCTCCTCATCTGCTTCTGTCTTTAACTTCTCCTCTGCTGCCACCTCCTCCTCTTTTGCTGTAGCCTTCTCCTTTTCTGCTGTAGCCTCCTCCTCCTCCTCCTCAGCCTCCTTCCCTGTCTCCATGTCCTCCCTCTCTGCATACAGCTTTTTTTCTGTGTTGACAGGGCTGCAAGCAGGGCCTGGTTGACTTTGTCAAGAGCAACATAGTAGTCATTGGAGGAATCGGCATTGCCTTTGCTGTCATCGAGGTCATCGGCATCATCTTCTCCTGCTGCATGATCCGTGCCATCAAGAAGGAGTACGAAGTTGTCTAACGTTGGAAGAGGTAGACCCACTGGCTTGGTCTACGGTTTGCTGTCAAGGCGGACTGTGCTGGATGGACTCGATCAGGAGGAAACCGAAGCCTGTGGTGTGAACGGATTGGACTTTTTGTCACAGGGTCCCCTGTTGTGGGTTCCTTAGGCTCCTGTCATCTGAACTATTGCCATTCTGTTAGAAGTGAGAGAAAAAAAAAGAAGACAAAAAACCCACACAAACCCTGGGGAATAATGAATTTCTTGTGATAAATCACTTTGGGGCCACTCAGAGACTTGAAGGGAGAGAAAGGGAAATTTAGGAATTGTATTCATGTTTTTTGTCCTTGCTTTGGAAAATGGAACAGAGAAATTTGGGACGGGGTGGGGTTGATTTTTGTGTGAGGTCATGGTAAAATCCCAGAATTGGTGTGGGATCTCCGCTGGTGTGAGTTCACGCGTAGCTGAGGCAGTGTTGTCACCTGAGAATAGAGTAGCACTTCATGAATGCTAGATGTCTTCATCCCTGAGAAACTGTCGTTTCCCTTCTCCGCAACAAAAGGATTTTGTCTTTTGCACCGGAGGAGGCTCTTGAATTTTTCGTCATGGTTTTAAACTATCAGCACAAATCCGCAAACCTCGTTTTTCATCCCGAGTTTCTGGAAGATTCCCAAACAGCGGGCTGCTCTGCCCTTCTCGGGAAGTGGATGAAAGGACAGCGGGGTTTGCTGGATGTTGATGCACATGTAGTTACCATGTTGCAGTACAAGGTGATGCTGGTCTTACAAAAAGAAAATGGGAAGTTGGTCATGTTGAGGCATAGATCCCTTTCCCAGTGGGAGTGTGGACGTTGGGCCATCATGAACTCCATGAATTGAGAAAGCGATGAATTCCATGGAATTTTGAGAGTGTTTGACAGCTGTGAACTCACACAGGAGGGGACTATTACAAATTTTGGGATTGATTTAAGTCGCAGAAACAGCAGAATCATTTGGTTGTCTCCAGAGGCAAAAAATATTTTGGGGAACGAGTTTTGTCAGAAATTCTCCAAGACTGGATTTGCGATGTACTGCCCATTTGCAGAAAACAATCATGCGTCTATCGCAGCGGTGAAATAGGGAGTACCATGTAATTTATTATTGTACAGGAACAGGACGCACACATTCAGTGTGCTTTGTGTCATTTCTTTGGGACCAGATGTTGACGGGGTGAACTTTTCTTGGAGGTCTTTGCAGTTAGGTCGAAGCTTAGAGAACCTCTCCACCAATTTCTTGGGTGGCTCCACTGGCATCCTCTCCTCATCTCCGCACGAGTCTCCCGTGGAAGAAACTCTGCCTTGATGGGAAGCTGGAGACCAAGGCCAATGCCAGTATTGAGTGCTTACCTGTTTTTAGGTAGCCATCCGTTTTCTGGAAGTTGCGAAAGTTGGAGAGGGTTACAGAGGAGGCTTGAAGAGGTTCGATGTGGAATTTGTTGATTTTGATGAAAATCCAGGACTCTGAAATGCTTCGTGTCCGTAATCTCGTCATAATTTCTGTGCTCAAGTAGAAATTCTATGAATACAATTTCCACCGCCTCTTTTTAAAGAGTCTGTACATACCGTTTTGCTTTTTTCCCCCCCCCTTTCTTTATTTATTTTTCCTTCAATTTCTTACATTGTTTAACTGGGAGAACTTGTAATTATCAGTCTAATTTTTGTCTGTTGTTGGCTTGCCAGATATAGACATGTTTTTGAAAATTGTAAATAGGTCACCAATATCCCCCTACCCCCCCACCCACCCCTTTTTTTTCTTTCGATTTCAGTTTTTGTCAAACTTTTGGAAAAGTTTTCATGTAGTTGACTGAATTTTTACAGCTCAATTCCTTAGTTCAGTGTTGCTTTGCTTTTCTAGTGGATGCTTCAATTGGAAATTGTAAATCATGAAAATGGATGCTTTTCCTATTTTGTCCTGTCTGAATTTTTTCACCCCCCATTTGTAGCCTTCGAAAATGATTTTCACTTGAAATTTGTATGCATGTCTGCTCAATTTGTAGTCCTGCACTTGGGGGGTGGGGGTGGGGTTACATGCATGCGATGGGTTAGCTGTACCACTTCTTTCATGATTTCCTTACCATTAGTTGGCGAGAGGTTTGGCTCTGTTACATACTTTTTTTTCAGTGCGCTTTTTCTTGTAAACTACCTGTTTGACTTGTCACAATACATAATGTTGATAATGTTTTTATGACATAATTTATGTCGGTGATGAACCTTGCTGAAATTCTTGTTGGGAAATGTTGTTAATTGATAGTTGGATCAATGTCGGGTACAAACATGTATAGAAATTGCTGTTTTTCATCAGTAGTAGATCTATATTTTTTCCTGTATAATATAATCGTTACAAGTCTTTCTTATTACAAATTTACCCTTGAATATTCTCCCAAATCTGGTGTTGAATAAAACATTTAAAAACCAACTTTGTGAGCTGTTCATGCGTGTTAATAGTGTGCATCTGTGTTGGCTATTCAAGTGAGCAGTCTGCAATATAGCAGTAAGGCCAACAACATTAAACAAGTTGTGATTAGGGTAACCCAACAGACCATATTTTTTTCCACTGCCTTTAAACTTGTTTTTGATTAAGAGAAGAGGGGGAGGAAATTAACCAAGCATTTTCAGTGAAAATTAGGTTAATGTTGAATCTGGGTGACTAAATAATTCAAGTTTAAGCAGATCTACCGATGCGTTTTTTTTCCATGATGCCATTACCACAACTTTCTCTCTCTCCCCCCCCCCCCCCCCCTCTCCATTATCAGTAATGATGAAGATTGATGAACTCTCAATATTCTAGGACCCAAATATCAGACAAGGTATGGTGGTCACAGCAACTAGATCTGACGTAAATTGCACTGGAAGAAAAAAAAACAAGAACTCCAGACTGACGAGTCAATCTGAAATGACAAGAACGTGAAGGCACATGAGGAAAGGAAAAAAAAAGAGTACCATCTTTGACGACAAAACAAAATCTGGAAAGAAAACTGCACGGGTGATGATGCCAGTTGTCGCTGGAGTGCTGGGAAGCAGAGTATCTGAACTCACAGCTCGTCTGGAAAAGTGCCAGGCATGAGGCAGGCCCTAATCGGCACCTCTCCTGAAAGCTGTTCAGCAGCGCTGGGAAACCTTGGACAGCATCGCCCATGTTGCCAGTAACCCAACACAGTGCATCAAAATTGATGGTACCAGTACATTCCTCTTCCCACTTATATGCATCCCCCGCTCCCCCCGCCCCTCCAATTCCAGCGGCCTTGCCCCACTCCCCCTACCCCCATCCCCCCCCCCCCCCCCCCCCCCCCCCCCCCCACCCATCACCATCCCTCCAGTTTTGCTAGTTTTGTTAATTGCTCACTAGTCAAGGAGGCAAAAATATATGCTTTACATTTTCTCATCTTCACTCTCCCCTTGTGATCTTAATGGAAGGCACTCCTGTTAAAATCAAACAATACTTCATCTTATACTCCATTCTGCCTGCCTGCTTGTCTTTTTGTCTTTCTGTTCTGTCTGCCTGCCTGCCTGTCAGTTCTGTCTGCTTGCCTGTCTGCCTGCCTGTCAGTTCTGTCTGCCTGCCTGTCAGTTCTGTCTGCCTGCCTGCCTGCCTGCCTGTCAGTTCTGTCTGCCTGTCTGCCTGCCTGCCAAGTTCTGTCTGTCAAGTTCTGTCTGCCTGCCTGCCTGCCTGCCTGCCTGACTGTCACTTCTGTCTGCCTGCCTGCCTGCCTGCCTGTCAGTTCTGCCTGCCTGCCTGCCTGCCTGCCTGCCTGTTAGTTCTGTCTGCCTGTCAAGTTCTGTCTGCCTGTCAGTTCTGTCTGCCTGCCTGCCTGCCTGCCTGCCTGTCTGCCTGCCTGCCTGCCTGCCTGCCTGCCTGCCTGTCAAGTTCTGTCTGCCTGTCAAGTTCTGTCTGCCTGCCTGTCTGCCTGCCTGCCTGCCTGTCAGTTCTGTCTGCCTGCCTGCCTGCCTGCCTGCCTGTCAGTTCTGTCTGCCTGCCTGCCTGTCAAGTTCTGTCTGCCTGTCAAGTTCTGTCTGCCTGCCTGTCTGCCTGCCTGCCTGTCTGCCTGCCTGTCAGTTCTGTCTGCCTGCCTGCCTGCCTGCCTGCCTGCCTGTCAGTTCTGTCTGCCTGCCTGCCTGCCTGCCTGTCAGTTCTGTCTGCCTGTCAAGTTCTGTCTGCCTGCCTGCCTGCTTGCCTGCCTGTCTGTCTGTCTGTTCTGCCTGTCTGTCTGCCTGCCTACCTGACTCCCCCCCCCCTTTATTTCTCTCTCTTACATACGCATGCACACACATACATATGCGTGCACGCGTGCGCACACACACACACACACACACACACACACACACGCACACACACACTTGCACATACACACACACACACACACCTCCCACTTCTCCCTCTTCACCTCCACAGACTCTGAATTTGTGTACATTTACGAATGAGGCATAGCCGAGTCCGAATGCCTGTGAGAAAAAGAAAGTAGACTGAAGTGGACATGCATGCAGGAGTGACCATTGTCGATGAGTGAACTGAAAGGGGAGGCAACGAGGAGTGAGAATGAAGTCCAACAGCGCGTAGAGTATAAGGGTCCGGCAAAAGGGAGGTAACTATTGCTGTTAACGTATAACGGCCCTTTCCCAGGCTTCTACAGCCGTCTTTCCTGCTTTAATTAAAAACCTTTCCGCACAGGTTTTCAGCGCTAACCAGGCGGCGCTTGAACGTCTGTTTGCGCGTTTTGATTCATAAAGCGTCAGCGAGCTTGCATTCCGAGCGGCATTGATGCTGCCTACTTTCCTGAGGAGCAAGCAGATTCCATCACAGAACAAGCTCTGCACTGAACTGCACTACACTGCACCACACTGCACTGCAGTACAGTGCATTACCGTACATTACACCATTCCACACTAAACAACACCACACCACACTACACTGCACTGCACCACACCACACTACACTGCATCACACCACACCACACTACACTGCACCACACCACACCGCACCACACCCCACTACACCACACCACACTATATGTACACTACAATACACTACACTACACCACGCCGCACCGCACAGACCCGCACCACACTACACTACACTACACTACCCCACACTACACCACACCACACCACACAACACTACACCACACCACACCACACCACATTACACTACACTACATTACACTACACTACACTACACAACACCACTACACCACATCACACCACATCACACTACATGTACACTACACTACACCACCCTACACCACATCACACCACACCACACCACACCATACCACACCACACCACACCGCATCACATCACATCACACTACACACCACACTACTCTACACACCATCAGGACACTCTACTACACTACACCACACTATACGACACACCACACCACACCACACTACACTACACCACACTACACTATACGACACTCTACCACACCACAATACACTACACCACACACCACTATACTACACTACACCACACTACACTACACTACACCACACCACACTATACGACACTCTACCACACTACACTACACAACACGATACACTACACACCACAGGACACTCCACTACACTACACCATACTACACTTTACTACAGTACAACATACCACACCACATTACACCATACTGCCTTCCTCTACACTATTGCACTACACCACACTTTACCACACTGCAATATACTAATATACATTACTCAATATCGCACTATACTACACTATGTTATTGTAAATTTCACCACACCACACCATACTACAGTATAGACCGGATGTATAAAACACCGGATGTATGAAAGTCTGGATGTATGAAAGGGGCAGGCAGGGTCCCGGCAGAAGCTACTCTTTGTTATTACTTAGAATATTCCGGTTATATGAAAATCGGATGTATAAAAGTCCGGTTGTATGAAAGCAAATCTCTGGTCCCGAGCAGCACAAATGTGTTGTTGCAAGACCGGTTGTAAGAACACGAAAGTAGACCCAAGTCACCAAAGTGTCGTGAGAGTAATTTCCTTTCCATAGCGACTCGAACTTGCAAAATGGCGGACCCGCACAGCAAAACAAAAGTTACAGGCAAACGTAGAGTGTTGACATTGTCTGAGCGCCTTAAAATCATAAAGGCAGTAGAGGACAGTCCACACAAATCCCGAACACAGATGGCCATTAATTTAGGTGTCCCCCTGCCAACGCTGCCGAACATCATGAAAGACAAGAACAAATATCTTGCTCAGGCAAGAAGCGGCGACATTGTGACGACGAGCAAGCGGGCACGGAGCTCTCAGCTGCCGTCTGTGGACAAAGCGCTGCTGGACTGGTTTACGTCATGCAGG
>JAWQFJ010001895.1:108561-157336 GCA_034096865.1 Theodoxus fluviatilis | reverse complement strand
TGTTATGAAATGAGAATTTATGTTTTGATGTATATTTGAAGAACAATCAAAAACAAGCAAAACACAAAAAAGTAAGCGGATACCTTTGTTGGATCCTGAGATATTGGCATTTTAAGATATGCGCTGTCACGATGCAATTTAAAATTGAAAAATGGGGCAACTTTAACAGCATAAAACTACTACATAATAATGGCTTAGTCAATTCAGCTTTTGAGAATCAGTTCTCAGCAACCAGGAATAGCAAAAAATCATTGTTTCAACACTCTAGTCTCATATTTGTTTAACCACCAAGCACTGAAACTTTACGAAAAACACAACTGAAAACAAAAGAACACTGCACGGGGGGGCAAGTTTAGGCTATCACAAAATTGAATTTATTTACAGCAGCTCTCTGGAACTTCCAGATCTTACAAACAAACATGCATAGAACAAGCCCATTTTTTTTCATGATATTATTGCAAGAAGTCTTTGGCAAATGCACTGCCAAAGTCAGGAAAAACATCAATTTGACCGGCGTCCGGACGTTCTGCCATGTACATATATGTAAAGCTTCATATCTATTGAACTATATACAGTATCTTTACCAAATTTTGAGACATTGCACATTATGCATTTATCTACATTCCTACATAATGTGGAATTGAAATCTGGAAAAAATATGAAAAATAAGGGGGAAAAGTCATTAAAAAATAAGAAAACTTGGATGTTTCCATCTGTACACACACAACAACTGTCATAACTTTTGAATCAATTGATGGATTTACCTCAAATTTGAAAGCAAAACTGAAAAAGGACAATTGTTTTGAAAGGAACCCCTTCAGGCTTCAGCACCGAGCAAGCCTCTCCCCCCCCCCCCCCCCCCCCCCCATTCTGTCATGTACATATATATATATAAAGCTTCATAACTATTGAACTATATACAGTATCTTTACCAAATTTTGAGACATTGCACATTATGCATTTATCTACATTCCTACATAATGTGGAATTGAAATCTGGAAAAAATATGAAAAATAAGGGGGAAAAGTCATTAAAAAATTAGAAAAGTTGGATGTCTCCGTCTGTACACACACAACAACTGTCATAACTTTTGAACCAATTGATGGATTTACCTCAAATTTGAAAGCAAATGAAAAATAACATGGTTTGCTCTTATGGACACTGAAAAAGGACAATTGTTCTGAAAAGAACCCCTTCAGGCTTCAGCACCGAGCAAGGCGCCCCCCCCCCCCCCCCCCCCCCCAAAAAAAAAAAAGGCAGCAAGCAAGCACAGACTGTCATTTCAATTTACAGAGCTGAGGAACAGCGCAGCTTCATCATATGTTTTGTTGCCTTGTCGCTTCAACAGCAAAGTCTGATGAAGAATCCTATCGGTCAGGTCAACAGTAGGAAGCTTGGGGCGCCTGCCTTTTCCCTTTGCCAGAAAAACGGCCTTCAGCTGGTCAAACACTTCATCCTCTGCACAGAAAAGGAAGGAAGCAGGAGTCAGTAGGACCACAAATGTAAACACAAATGTAGTGCTGTGAACTGTGACAGGAATGACTATGAATGGTGTGAACTATGTCTGTGCCAACAAGGATGAACATGTGAAAGTGGGGGGGTGGGGGGGGGGGGGGGGGGGGGGGGAGTGCATGCGTTATACGTTGATGATGGTGTATGTATGCTGTGTGAGTGTGGTTGTTGATGTGCATGCCTGTCTCTTGTTGGTCTTTCCTGTGATTGTGTTGTGATGCAGGATGAAGAACATGATGTGGGGGTGGGGTGGGTCGGGGTGGGGTGGGTCGAGGTGGGAGTGGGTGGGAGGGGGGAGGGGATGGGAGGTGGGGGGGAGGGGAGGGGGGGGGGAGGCGGGGTGGGTGGGGAGGGGTTGGGTGGAGGGTCGGGGGGCGGGGTGGGGAGGGTGGGGGGAGGGGGATGGGTGGGGGGATGGGGGTGGGTGGGAGGGGTGGGAGGGGATGGGGGGTGCGGGGGGTGGGTGGGGGGGTGGAGGGGACGGGTGGTGGGTGGGGTGGGGGAGGGGTTGGGGGTGGAGGGGAGGGGGGGGGGGGGGGGGAGGGGTGGGGGGATGGGGAGGTGGGGGGAGGGGAGGCGGGTGGGGGAGGCGGGGTGGGGGGAGGAGGAGGCGGGGGGGGGGGGGGATGGGGGGGGGGGCTTGTACATGTGTTATGGTTGAAGATCGGGTATGTGTGATTGCGTGACGATGGTTGTTTGATGTGCATGCTTGTGTCTTGTTCGCGCGATCTAATGCATTACCTCCCTTGACAGAACAGATACTGTCGATTTGATACAAATTACCACGGAATCCTACCACTAGTTAAAATAAAATAAAATAGACAACTCAGAAAGACTTTAATCTTTCGTGTTACATTATTATTTTGTGTTATTAATGTGTGCGAATCCTGGAAAAGGTGGATTTTATCGAACCGACTGCCACTTCCGGTTTTTCGAACTTCGCGCCTATGTAGCACTCGCTGAAAGTCCCGACTTCTGCAACACTTTTCCCAATATGTGCAAAATAATGGAATAAATATCTTCCTAAATGATTTTCTAGCATAAACTGAAACAGAAACCTAACAAACTTACCGATTTCAGTTGATTTGGCCGTCGAAATCGCATCCGCACCGTCACATTCTTCGCTCGCCATTGTGCGAGTCGACTTGCAAAAATCGCGGGAAATCGCTTCGTTTTGATCGGATTGCGTGACAAGGACAAGTAATTAATACATTAACCTAATACATCATTCGAAAGGGTATGCATTCGGCTTCATTTTTCTTGTAGTTAGGCTGCGCTTTAGTTTGTTATTTTCTTCAAAATCGTTGAAAAATCATCGGCTTTTGTAGAAAATTCGATTTTACGCTCATTCTTTTAATTAGAAGACAACGCCGCCTTACATTTTTAAAAACCTCATTCTTCCGTGAACACTTTGATACTAAATATAGGTGTGTAGGCCCCATGTAAAACTCACGCAAAGGCCGCGAAACAAGTATCCGAAAATCTATCACACGCAGCGCTGCGGGAATGTCGGTCCAAAATGACGCGAGCGGCGCAACACATGGGTTTTTGTTTTAAATGGCTTGAGGTACACATTCAACCAATTCAAACAAAACCAACAGTATTTTAAAGATAAAAGATAGTTTTTCAATTTGATATTTGTTTGGCAAAAATTGGTGCATTAGTGACTGAAACATCGTCATGGGAAAAAGACCAAAAATAGGCGATTTTACGCATTGATGGTGAGTTATCAGGGGGTCTGCCGCAACCTACTATAACTCGTCTTTCGATTTTCACCGGAAGTTCAAACATACACCAAACGAAAGAGCAATCTTTCCTCTAATGAGTAGTAAAGTTTCAACTTGATCAAATGAGAAACTTCGACGGACGAGTGTTTAGAAGAGACCAACCCGAGTCGCGAAATGCAAACTCTGTCGAGCCACCGCGAGTCGGTAGTGGCGGAGGGTGTTTTTTTAACGTAATCGGCTTGTATGTTCTCAGCGGAAATAAGACGGATTAACACAAAACTACACGACACATGTTCTTGAAACCTTCTGCTTCATAAACAACTTTCATTCTTGTTTTTATTCACAATATTTTGTGGATTATCCACAATTAGCCATGAAAGTGAAGTGGTATTGCCGAGTGCATTTTGGCTAGTACTGTAGTAGCGCAAAGATTTGATACAAATTACCACGGAATCCTACCACTAGTTAAAAAAAATTATACAACTCAGAAAGACTTTCATCTTTCATGTTACATTGGTATTTTGTGTTATTGATATGTGCGAATCCTAGAAAAAGTGGATTCGTATCGAACCGACGGCCACTTCCGGTCTGATGAAATTTCTTCGAACATCGCGTGCGGCGTCTATTTAGCACTCGCTGAAGGTCCCGAGTTCTACAATACTTTTTCCAATATGTGCAAAATATTGCAATAAATATCTTCCTAAATGATTGTTCTAGCATAAACTGAAACAAAAACCCCAATAAACTAACCGATTTCAGCTGATTTGTCCGTCAAAATCGCATCTGCGCCGTCACGCTCTTACTCGCCATTGTGTGATTTTGACGGTCATTCTATTTACCCAGCAGAGGCTTCGGATTGGCTTTGAACTCATGAGGGCACAAGAGGAGAGCACTGGGATGTGGGCTGCTAGGATCTTTTTATTATGACGTAAACTGAACACCATGGATTTCTGGGAAGATCACACAGACATCACAACTTTCATTCTTGTTGGCACGTAAATACGTTTAACCAACAGGTGCATCAATCGATGTTCACCTATGCATTCATGCACAATCATGCACACATTCATACCAGACAAAGTGACAAGACAGGGTCGCAGCAATTTTCCTCGATCAACATAACTTTTCTCCCATCTCTCCCGCCCCTGGGATTGAACCACGGCACAGCGCCTCGCTGCAAAGCCCAACGCCTTAGCATGCTGGACCATCTACACCTCCCGAAAAAGAGGCTATCAATAGCCCAGCAGAGGCTTCGGGTTGGCTTTGAACTCATGAGGGCACAAGAGGAGAGCACTGGGATGTGGGCTGCCAGGATCTTTTTATTATGACGTAAACTGAACACCATGGATTTCTGGGAAGATCCCACAGACATCACAACTTTCATTCTTGTTGGCACGTAAATACGTTTAACCAACAGGTGCATCAATCGATGTTCACCTATGCATTCATGCACAATCATGCACACATTCATACCAGACAAAGTGACAAGACAGGGTCGCAGCAATTTTCCTCGATCAACATAACTTTTCTCCCATCTCTCCCGCCCCTGGGATTGAACCACGGCACAGCGCCTCGCTGCAAAGCCCAACGCCTTAGCATGCTGGACCATCTACACCTCCCGAAAAAGAGGCTATCAATAGCCCAGCAGAGGCTTCGGGTTGGCTTTGAACTCATGAGAACCACAAATTTTTGTGTGTGTGGTCAAATTCAACACCACGTTTACTTAAAAAATCATCATTTATTACCTATTCAAGCTTTGAAGTAGATTTTTGGAGGATGAGTAGAAAAATGGATGGCCTACACGGTGCAATTAATGAAAATACCATAGAATGTTTTTTCAGCTGCTAAAAAATATTGGAACACAGACAACAACAACAACAAAAAAACAAATTCACTGTGTTTTCCTACACTGCTCTATGTATTCAAGAATACAACAGGTTTTGATGAAAATGCAAAAGTGCATAGATAGAGTCTCCAAGTAAAACTAAAACAAAACAAAAAAATTAAAAATCCTACAATTACTTACGCTAGGGAAGTCAGCCGAGTAATTTTCATCTGAATCAAGTATCCGCTCAGGACTCGATCTACAGACCACAACACATCGCCATCGGTAGAACACTGTGTTTTCCTACACTGCTCTATTGATTCAAGAATACAACAGCTTTTGATTACTTGGAAATACATCTGAAAATGTTTTAGTGTAAAACAAAACAAAAAATCCTACAGTTACTTTCGCTAGGGAAGTCAGCCGAGTAATTTTCATCTGAATCAAGCCTCCGCTCCTCCTCCGCTCCTGTCGATCTACAGACCACGACACATCGATCGGTCGAACTCGAAGCACGTGCTTGCTCTCTCTCCCATCACATCAATGTCAGTAAAGCCTTCGAATTCATATTCTGAGAGTCAGAATCGAAAAATAACTCCACAAGCGCTTCAATTTCTTCGTCAGTCGCCATACTGGCTAAGAAAAAAGTCTCGTTCACAAACGGCGAAGACAAACTTCATGAAAAAAAGTCACTGAAAATTCGCAACGCGCCCACTCGAAAATCAAAATGGCGGATCTCGTTGCCACGTGATCACTGCACATGACTGTGATATTTTTAGAACAGCATTATCGAAGGGAGCGTTAGGCAAGTCAACAGAGCACGTCACTATCGCTTGTCGACCTGTGTCGACAGCGGACGTCTGGGGAATGTATGCTGTGTCGACTCGTCGACAGCGGCGCTCTAAATTCCATGACTTTCCAGGCCTGGAAAATGAAAAATCAAATTCCATGACTTTCCAGGTTTTCCATGACCTGTACGAACCCTGTACATCCAATCTTCCTCTGAACTCATTTTTTATATTTAGCAATCATGATTTGATTTCACGGCATTGCACACACATGGCTGCATTTAAAAGAGCAAAGAGATTCAGAAAGAAAACCTGTCGGAGGAGCTCGCTCCTTCACTGGTGCCTAGTGGCAGTGTGAGCAAGGTGAAAATTGGCATAGTAAGGCTGCATGAGCAATTACAAATGTAACAGCATCTTAGCAACATATACCAAATGAGGATCAAGATAAATGAGGGATGGATGAAGAGAACCGCAGAGAAAGATGGAAGGCATAACTCACAGCTTGTTGACCACGTCGACCAGGGATCCAGAGGTGACCTCACGGTTGATGATATCCACCATCTTCTTGCGGATGGACTTGATCTGCAAGGAAGCAAACAGCCCCTAGATGAAGGCACGACACAGAAGCAACGTCAACACCACCATGACGGTGGGCACGTCTTCAGACGCCTCTTCACAAAACAAAACAAGATAAACAATAAAAAATTAGCCCCCTTGACATTCCAGGGGGATCTCCCTATGCGACTTGATAAAGGCAAATTGGGAAATCAAGACTGGACTTGTGCTTGCTCTTTTCAGTTCTGGTGATTTTGAAGGCAATGAAGATACATCAGGCTGACAGAGAAACAAGACTGGACTTGTGCTTGCTCTTTTCAGTTCTGGTGATTTTGAAGGCAATGAAGATACATCAGACTGACAGAGAAACAAGACTGGACTTGTGCTTGCTCTTTTCAGTTCTGGTGATTTTGAAGGCAATGAAGATACATCAGGCTGACAGAGAAACAAGACTGGACTTGTGCTTGCTCTTTTCAGTTCTGGTGATTTTGAAGGCAATGAAGATACATCAGGCTGACAGAGAAACAAGACTGGACTTGTGCTTGCTCTTTTCAGTTCTGGTGATTTTAAAGGCAATGAAGATACATCAGGCTGACAGAGAAACAAGACTGGACTTGTGCTTGCTCTTTTCAGTTCTGGTGATTTTGAAGGCAATGAAGATACATCAGACTGATAGAGAAACAAGACTGGACTTGTGCTTGCTCTTTTCAGTTCTGGTGATTTTAAAGGCAATGAAGATACATCAGGCTGACAGAGAAACAAGACTGGACTTGTGCTTGCTCTTTTCAGTTCTGGTGATTTTGAAGGCAATGAAGATACATCAGACTGATAGAATGTACAACTCCATTCATTCCCGGGAAGTCAACACAATGAACACAAAAAAAGACATGGATGGATGGATGGATGGTGTTTAACCCTCTGCGCACCGTCGGCGGTCATAACCGCCGAAGTAGTTACCTCCCCTCACAGCCGTCGGCGGTTATAGTCGACAAACTGATAGGCATGTTTGAATCTGGCGCTGTTTGCTATGAATCTTGGGATTGTGAGAGCTCTCTACGCATGGAGACTGCACAGAAGAGCCTCGCTTTCATAATAATAGTCGCCATATTGTTTCACTGCACGTGCGCGAATTTAGATCGAATTTTTAAGTTACTGATCGAGGTAGACACGCTGCCGCTCGATTTCGATCGCGCACGCTGGCCCAGAAATGACTCAGCTCGATCCTGATGAAGAGCGAATCTTCGAAATATTGTTCGATTCGGACTCGGAAGAAGAATTCCATGGCTTCACAGAGGAAGATTTGGTCGAGTTTGCCGCAGACAGTGACTCCGATGACAAAATCGAAGTTGAACCAGCGCAGTCTAAGATTCCGTCTGCGTGTGACCACTCTTGGTTGCTGTGGCAAACTCAACCAAATCTTCCTCTGTGAAGCCATGGAATTCTTCTTCCGAGTCAGAATCGAACAATATTTCAAAGATTCGCTCTTCATCAGAATCAAACTCAATCATTTCTGAGCCAGCGTGCGCAATTGAAATCGCGCAACAACGTGTCTACCTCGATCGGTAACTTCTAAAGTCGCGCATGGACTCTCCTCAACATGTGCCCGATGAGGTATCTAAATCGGATGCTTTTTATCTCTATTTCAACTAATAAAGTCGTTGACTTGATGATCGACAAAACGAATCGCTACGCTGGTCAAGTGAGGGTGAAGAAAGGAAGCGATGCGGGAATTTATTCTCGAGTGAGTCAGTGGCAGCCTGTCACTCGACACGTTTTTTAATTTGTGTTGTCTCAGTTTATTTTTAAATCATATTGTATTGCATGGACATACATTTCAGTGTGTCTATCAGAGAGAGCATTCAATTTTCCATCTTTCCTCCAAAAAGTTTGCCTCTATATCAAATAATAAAATAATTGTATATTTTTAAACAGAAGAGGGGTCTCGGTTTTGGGGCACGTCCAGAAAATAACTGGCTGCAGGGAGTAAAATCAGTGAAAAATTAATGGCGTCCAGAGGGATAACCTATCAGCCTCAGCCTTTGTAGGCTATATAAGGCCAGTAAGCACTAAAATCACTAGAAGTTTAGAGTAAACGCAAATCAAGTCACGGTGTCCCTAGTTATTTGCCTCTTACGAATCGTGTAGGGAGACCCGGTGGGTCAATTCTTACCCCGAACCCACAGGGTGACAAAAAAAGACAACTGACATAATGTGTTCTCAGAAATCATAGCTATATATTCATAGGCATGCATGCTTTTCCTGTTTTGAATAGAATGTTACATCATTCAGTCCAATGACATCTAAAATCACTTTAAACAAGTGGGTTGTGGCTATGCAGATTTATAAACAGAACCAATGTTTCAAATAGTTCAGTACAACTATGAGACTGAATATAATTGTCAGAGGTCTATACACAAAGTTATACCTACCCCCACCACTAAATTACTGAAGTGAAATTCATCACAACAAACTTGACTGCAAGCAAATCTGAAAGCAACTTGAAGCACTGCCTGCTCCACATTAAATGCTAGCAAAAGAGCTCTTCAAAGATAAAATCCACGAAAGAGAAACAAAAAGATGAACCACTGCAGGGAAAATGCTCTTAGATTTTTACCTGAGTGTGCTGGGCATAGGCAGTCTTCTTCACTTGGTTGTTCCTCTTCTTGGTGAAGCCAATGCAGAACATGCGCAGCAGGTAGCCATCTGTGGTCTTCACGTCAACGTGGGCCTCGATCAGGGTCTGATGACGAGTGCAATGGGGAAATCAGCAAGCTATGATGCAACAAACCTCCCTCAAGCTAATATGTGATCCTCCTCCACAAGAAGGAAAATCTGAGCTGTAAGTATGGTCGTAAACTGGAGTCACTTTTCTTTCCAAAGATGCAAAAGAGCTTGAAAGTAGGAGAGTTAGTGACAAAGTTATGAGCTAGTGAAGATCAATACTCACTGTTAAGACAATTTGAGAAAAGGGGCTTCAACATTTAGGCAATGTTTTTATGCAACAGTGTTGTAATGATGACGGGTATTTTGAATAGGGTATACCGGCTGACCAGCTGGACAGCTACCAATGAAAAAACCTTGGAAAAGATGAGTTAGGAGAATATACTCTAAGAATATGCAACATGAGGCTGATCTGTTTACAGTTTATCACTCATGTATGGACAAAATACTGATTTCTTGACTAAATTTTCACTCGTGTTTCAGTAGGGAGTTCGGTCAGATAATAATATTAGTAGAATAAGCCTAGAAAATGACTGAATTTCACAAAAATGTTATGCTGTGATATCAACAAATTGATGGAGGTTTCAAATCATCACTATGTCAAAACTGAAATAACCCCTCTCATTATATTTGGCCAAGCTTGAAATGAGGTTAGGCGACTTTCCATCTCATTATGTGGTGGAGGGTCACCTATACACATCTTGTTGCCACATTTTCACGTCTCATTGTTAAGGGGAGACACGGCAGTGGAAATTGATAATTTGGGTTTACTTTGTCGATTTTGAAAACTTGCCGATTTTGCACTCTGTGACCTCTCTACATATGGACCCGATGTTGCTTTAGTGTGAAAACGAACTCTTTATGGGCTAAATTCAGCAATAAAACATACCACCCACCTATCAAACGAGTCTTTTTGTGCAATATTTCGTCAAAATTTGCAATGTTTGGGTCTTGGCAACGGGCCTAAATTTTGAATGAACCCTTGCAAGTTAGGTATCGTTGGAAAGCGGCACATGTTGTCTACAAATTGCAAGGGACGTAACTCTTCTAGACTTCTTCTCCATAGAGCTACATGGCAGCAACGAAGAGGTAGATTGTATGAGATCTGGTCAGCTGACGCGAATGGACCAATCGGAGAGCTGGAATCGCTACCACAATGCAATGCGGCTTAGAGACAAAATGGCTTCCACATGCGCTGTTGCATTGTCAGTTTAAATACATTTTGCCATGCCTGGACGAAAATCGCACACTGTAGGTGCTTTTAAACTCACGAAAAGCAAGAAAAGAAAGGAGCAACTGTCATCTGCACGAGCTGTGAAGGGAAGAAAGCCTTGTGATGTGTAATCGACGTCAGCCACGTGTGCGAGCGCACTATCAGTACTGCTACATCGTCATCGTCGGAACCAGTCCCATCTACATTGGCTGCTGAACCACTGGCATCTAGTTCTGCCTACAGCACACCAGTCCCCTCTACATCTACTGATGATCCGGCACCATCCTCATCGCGATTGAATTGGAGAGATTTCGAGAGGAGTATGACATGCTCAGTGCAGCCGACCGAGTGGATTCTGACAGAGATCGGTCAGCTCAATGAACTCATTTCGGATGCAGTGTGTCCAAAGTGCTTCGAGAATCGTCTTTCAGTACGAGCTGGCACCCCTCTTGGATTTTCTCGGGAGATGACTATGATTTGTGGACGATGTAGAGAGGTAAGAAAATGCGTTTCTTCACCTCGCATTGAAAAGAGACAGGAGAAGAACGTGGGGTTTGAGGTGAACAGGCGTGCTGTGCTGTATTCCCATGAAATTGGTGGTGGATATGCTGCCTTGCGAAAGTTTTGCACAGTTTTCGGCATGCCTCTTCTCCATGGCAAAACTTTTTCCAGCATTGACAGGAGAGTCTGTGATGCTCTTGCTGCATCAAAGGAAGCCACACTGGACATGACAGTGGACTTTGTGAAAAGGCAATTCAGAGAGACCCATCATTGTGGCCAACACTCAGCAGAGGAGTTCAGTGGGGAAGACAGTGAGGATGACACAGTATGGGATGAAGATGATGGGATACTATGAATGATGGATCTATAGATGTGTTGTTCGATGGTACATGGCAGAAACGAGGATTCACATCTCACAATGGTGTGGGCATTGTGATTGATGTCCTCACAGGGTATGCTGTAGACTTTGAGGTGCTGTCAACATACTGCCACGTGTGCAGCATGAACAAAGACAAACTGAGGAAGATCACTGCAGCTGAGAGATGCAGGGGTGATGCAGAGTTTGAACAATGCTGCAAATGAGGTGACCCTGCTTCTGCTGCAGAAAGAAGATGCCAAGAGGAAGAGGAAGGCAGATAAAGCTGCAACTCTAGCTTTCCTAAACAAATGACGTTCACACCGTGTTGAGCATCTGCATGACATTGCTGCTCAGGAGGATGAAGAGGGACCAATCTATGGCCCAGGCATGCTGGAAAACTCATAGAAAGTGACTGGGAAGCAGAAATTGGCTGTAAATTTGACTGAAAGTCCTTTTTCTGTGACATGGAACATTCCAAAAACTTTGTCGGCTGATTTCTCGGATTGTTGATTTTTCACGATGGTAGCTTCATGTAGAAATCGATAGAAAATTGTGTGTTTGTGCTAGTCACTTTCTGTTTTTTTTATTTTGTAGACAGATGATAACTGCTACAAAATGTTGTTCGGAAGCAACCAATGACAATCATCTTTAACACACACTATATACACCTTAAGAAAAGTAGTAAACTTGCAATAAAAGTGACAACATTGACCAGAATGATGGTTGACAGATAAAAACGCTTCGCATATTTAGAATAATTCCGACTTTACCGTTTCCTGTAGGCATCAGGAGTCAAAAAAGTGGAGAGTGATGAAGATGATGATCTTGAAAGTGATGAACTTTTGGTGGGAACCGAATAATTGATGTGGATATTTTGAACAGAAACATTTCTGCCCAGCTCGCGAGCAAGTTTTGTGGTCACAATGTAAAACTGTTTGAAATAGGCAGAAAAGGCTTGGCAAGCGACTTTGCTTTCTTGTGTGAGAGTGAGAAGTGCGATGAACAAAAGCCATTCTCTTCATGTCCACCTATTGAGGTTGGCAATTTAACCCATTGCTTACGCAGCTCAACCACGTGGTTGCGATGACGCCAACACCCTTTGGCTACGCAGCTCAACTACGTGGTTGCGGTCGCCGTAAAGAAATTTTCCTATCTACGTGGCTGTTACAAGGGAAGTAAATCGTACAGCACTTTATGCTGTAACCAATCTGTGTTCGCTGGAGTTACCTTTTCTTTAGTATAGTCAACGTGAGAAAGCTAGATGTTGTAGAAGCTACGCACACCCTACGTCGCGTTTTCGCGCTTGTCGACATGGCGTCGCGTTGTCGGTGATTGAGCGGTGATGAAAATGACGAAGTATTAGAAGTGTGGATGGAAGAAGGGTCTGATATTGAAGATCTAGGTGGATATTGAACTTCTGAAGAAGATCTTTATGATTCTGATGCGGAAATAGTCCCAGTCAACGAGAATGAAGCGCTGGCTGACAGCGAAGACGAATTGACTTCGTCGCCGTCGTGTCAGAAAGAGAGCAAGAGATAGAAACGGTTTTTACAGCAGACACAGACATCTATTCGGATGCAGAGGATGCCAAAAACCTTCCGAAAACCTTCTCTACTCCTCCAATGAACTGTACCACACAAAAGAGGACTATGCTGAGTAGGGCGCCTTCTTTCTCTCAGGTCATTTGAGACTTTTCTTCTATTCAAACAAAGACAGATTGCAGTAAGTGTATATTTTCTGATTTCCCCTCTCTGACTTGCTAAAAAAAATAATTTGCAAGCATTTTTTTATCCTGTAGTCAATCATTCATCAATATAGTTTGATGTGGAAATACTGATTTCAGAACTGTTGTGCAAAATTTATCTCTTGACTAATATTGCAATACATTAGGTGTAAAAAAAAAGAAAATCAAAATTGCATGTACCTGGTGTTAAAAAACAAATTTCCCCAATTTTCTTACTGCATATTGTAACTATCCAGCACTTCAGCTAGAAAGTGCAAATGATTATCTTTCTTGTGATACCAACCATTAAACAGTTATTCTAAATTTGGACTTTGTGTGATTTTTTGAAAACTTGCAAAAACACTGCGTACACAGGTAAAGTTCCTAATGCTATCCCTGCGTAAGCAATGAGTTAAAGGTGTCATCTGTGAACAGAGGCGCCTGTTTTGCTATGCGTTGTGCTGGTGGCGACCATGCAGAACTTCAGACTTTCTGTGGCGTCATGAACCTTCCCCATCCAGTGAGAAAACCTTCAAACAACAAGGTTCAAAAAACAGTATCAAAAGCAGCTGTAGCTGTGCAGAAAACCATGACCGAAGCGGCAAAGAAAGAGTACGCCATGGCTGAAGTAACGGAGGATACTGTCCGAGAATCCGATGTGTCTCTTGATGGGACATACCTGACTAGAGGACACACCTCACTCATAGGAGTCTGTGTCTGCATTGGCTGTGACACTGGAAAAGTACTGGATGCTGATACTCTCAGCAAAAGTTGCAAGTCCTGTGACTACTGGAACACTCAGGATCCCACATCTGAGAGGTGAGTTTTTGAGTGTGTTGAAATGTTTACATTGGGTGAGTAAAGAAAACCAAACTGATTTCAACACAGACTAATCCACCAAAACAAATTCTATGGATGTTGTTTCAGAATAAAAGCAAGTGGATGTGGTTATTTGCATTACGTAAAAAAAATAATAGTGAAAAATAGTTGTCTGTACCATACACCCCCCACCCCCACCCTAACCGGCGCCCACCCACCTTTTTTATTTTGTATGCACATGAGGCACTGTCAAAAGGTGCCGTTCTGAAGTATGCTGTTTTTTAAAGGCTGTAATTATTTTTTAAATAAACTATTTATCACACACATTCTGTGTATGCTTTCTTGATATATCAAAGAGGAACTGTGAGATAATTTATACTCTTGGGCAATGGGTAAGTATTTGTAATAAATAAAATCAAATTAAAAAATACGACAAACGAGGTTGCATTTTCTACTTCTGTTTGATGTGTGTTGGGATTTGTTGTTTTAACGACAGATAAACAAATAATTTTGTATCGAATGACTGTGAATGACAGGTAAATATATTAAACTCTTAAAAAATATTTTAAAAAGTGTCGGACCGGCACCATCACTAAATTGATAAAATTACCCAGCAGCAACTGTATTTGAGGTTCACAAGCTAGATACAAGTCTTGTCTGTAGATTTGTAGAGTTTTTTTCTGTTCAGTTGACTGTGTGTGAAGATATTTTTTCCAACATGACCTTACCGTTCATTCGGCGCGTTCCGTTTAATTTTTTTATTTAATTAATTTATCATATCTTTGCAAACATTTTATTGCTTAACCGTTAGAGTGCCGCCGGCGCCTTGAGTCGCCACAGCGTACATTCCCCAGACGTCCGCCGGCCCCACAGTGCGCCGAGCGATAGTGACGTGCTTTGCTTACATGCCTAACGCAGCCTTCGAGTCATGCTGTTCTAAAAATATCACAGCCTCGAGCAGGGATCACGTGGCAACGAGATCCACCATTTTGTCAAACAAGAAAACCTGCCAAGAATTTTCTGAAATTTTTCTACGAAGTTGCGTCTAAGTGGTTTGTGAACCGGACTTTTTTTCTTTGCCAGTATGGCGACTGACGAAGAAATTGAAGCCCTTGTGGATTTTTTTTTCAGATTCTGACTCAGAATATGAATTCGAAGGCTTCACCGACGCTGATGTGATGGGAGATGGAGGGCAAGCGAGTACTTCGACCGATGTGCTGAGGTCTGTAGAGCGAGAGCTTGACTCGGATGAAGACGACTCAGCTGACTTCCCTAGCGCACCTGATGGCTACGATCACTCCTGGCTACCGAACTTTTCATCTCCTACAGGGCCTATCAGCGTGCCAGACATCACAGATGAGGCAGGTTTTTTTCAAATGTTTTTCACGGATGATGTCGTGAATATGATCATCGTGGAGACGAACAAGTACGAAAAGCTCATGGAAGCGCAGAAAGGGGGTGTGCCAGGCGCCCACTCGCGAGTGGCGCAGTGGAAACCAGTGACAATCGATGAAATGAAGCAGTTTCTGTCGGTACTGTTGGTGATGGGTATGTGCAGACGGCCGGACTACAATTCGCACTGGTCCATAGATCCCATTCTGGAGATGCCTGGCTTCAGAAGGATCATGTCGAGAAACAGGTTCATGGCAAGATTGTCTGTCGCAAGATTTGCGCAAGAAAAGGAAAGAAAGGATGAGAAATTCGTAACCCGTCATTTGTCTTTAGCCGAGATGCTAGAGTCGAGCGCTGGGCGCTTATAAATAGTAACAAAGGTCGAAGGGTAGGACTTGTTGTTAACCAGTCTGTTGAGCTGGGGGGTCGAGAGACCTGAAAATTGGGGGGTAGGGTAGAATGTTCTCACACGAGTTGCACGTGGGCTCCTCGTGAACTTTGCTCCTCACGCGCGTGTCCTCGTGCCGTAAGAATCCACGTGATTGGAATCGAGTATCTTCATTGGCTAATGAGGGTAGGCGAGTGACCGTTGAGGCGTTTGGCGCCGGGAAAAATCACTTCAAGCTTGCCGTTTGGGTGAGCAAGGTGGGTTGGAGCGTGCTCCGCTATAGGCTCGTAGGGACACGCAGTCCGCTACGAGCGCTATCACCATTTCGCAGTGTGCATTCACTCGAAGGTGACAACCACCGCCGTATCAAGGTCTGCTGAGGTGGGTTTGATTCATTTTTATGGTCTAATGTGTAATGGGGAAATGCCATTCATGATTGAACAGTTGCAATGTGGGGTAAGGCGGGAAATTGTCTCTTGATTCGCCCAGTAATTACACCCTGGTGGAGGGAATGTATGGGGAAAGGGAAATGCTATTGCTCTAAGTAACTGGGTCAAACTAATTGGGTTTCTCAGGGTAATGCCTGCTGAGGGGGGTGTTATCATTCTTGAATTCCGGGCCGAGTGTCTGGGTCGAATGGTGCGTGCGAGGAGAGTGGTTGGGCTATCAGTGAGTGACAAGCTGTTCCTTGTTCATTTCAGACCACTCGTCTGGGTCTACTATGACCATTCTGTATGGCTATTTGTGTCGTCGGACACAATTGTATCTGTACCGTTCCATTCTGATGGACTAGTCGAGTTGTAGGATATTTAGCCATTCATCTACATATGTCGTCGGGCATATGCAACGTCGGACATACATACGTACTGTGGTGTCGTCGGGCAGTAGCCGTGCTGTCAAGAGCCATTAGTCAGTGTAGTGATGCTGTCAGGCAGTCACTAGTTCTCTAGTTCATCGGAATAGTAGAACTTGTCCACGTTCTCACGTGTAGTATAGGCACGTGTGCATGCGGGGTCATGCAGTTACAGTAGGCAGAGGCCGATAAGCTGTAAGCTACTTATAGAGATGCTAAAAGGGTCAGAGTAAGCTTATCTGACGCCATGTTTAGGCATTCTTCTATGCACAGTATAGTGCAGGGGATTGAGTCCCATAACCGTGACTAGGTCACGGAGTAACTTGCCGTCCAAGGCAGTTATTATAAGTCGAGCAGGCATAGTTACGTCATGGAGCTGGAGTAGGGGACCAGAGACCAACTGGGGACCAGTGCTGCCTGCTGCCAGACGTCAACGAGACCGACCGGGGAGATCCACGGGTCACAGGAGTGACCCGTCCTAAAGGAAACCATCGTCCGGATGGATACCAGGTGACCGAGAGCCACTACGAGGGGGACGGAAGGACTGCTTCCGCCGGGCTACCGTTCGGGCGCTGCTGCGACAACAGAGGCGGAGGCTGAAGCTTCGCGCGCGCTCTTATGGACGCTGTGGATACAGGGGTCAGCTATGCTTGGATTAAGTGTGTTTTCCTAAGAAGAAAGACCGGTATGGTAAGCTTGACTTTCATACGTTCCTTATTGATCCACTAAGAGGTAGCTGGACTCGAGAGACTGTGATCCCAGTGGAATGACACCTAAGTAGAAGTAAGCGGGTATCAGAGCCCACAGCTTGTAGGTCATGAGACGCTATTCGTAAACCTCTGCAGGAGGGCCCAGAGACGCTATCCTATCCTCTGCAGGAGGGAAAGACTGTGCGGGCAAAACACTTAATGCTTAATTAATCCCAGTGAAGGGAAGTAACAATTCTCTTTGGTGGTCATATCGTGTACTCGTCCTACCGCCTGACGCGAAGGCGGAGGGAGAGGTCGTTTAACTCACTGTGAGAGTGAGCGTAGAGGCGCACCACGCGTTGTTATTGTATGTTAATTAGCGACCCAGTGCCCTGCCACGTCCAGCGGCCGCTGCCATTGGCTCGGCCTGGGTCTGCTTCCAAGAAGTCGGCCGAGGCCCCGCCCACTGGAGCAAGCCTTCCTCGCTTGTCTGGACTTGTGTGAACCGGAGAGTGTTGTTGTGTCTTATTGTTTTGGGGTGACCTTTTTCTGGGGAAGGGATTTTCTTTTAATTATTTGCTTTATTGATTAAACCTTGTCATGCATTGAATTTACCCCTCAGTTGTCTTATTTTTGTTGTTGTTTCTCCTTTTATGTATTCTATTGTTGCAGACACATGGTAACTCGGGTTTTGTTGAAAACCCTGTGTAGTGTTAATTGACTGACATTCCAGCTAATTATCTAAATTTAAGACACACACGCGACATTGTCATTCCTCCATCTTGCTGACAACGAAAAGGCTCCTGCCAGGGGTGACCCAGATTACGACAAGAGCTACAAGATCAAGCCCCTCGCCCACTTGCTCGTTCCTCTGTGGCAGCAACACTTTGCCCCAGGAAAGGAAGTCTCTGTGGATGAGAGGATGGTACCGTTCAAGGGAAGGACGGAACTTATGCAATACTTGCCAGCTAAGCCAAACAAATGGGCCTGAAAGGATGGGGGATGGCAGACTCAAAGACTGGCTATGTGTGGAATTGGAAACTTTATCTGGGAAAGCAGGCAGCACAACGAGAGCATGGTCTGGGGTATGAGGTAGTCCAGAGCCTGGTCAGTCCCCTGTTTGGGAATGGCCATGTAGTGTTCATGGACAACTTTTTCAGTTCCCCAGCCCTCTTCCATGAGCTTGCTGTGTAGGACTGGAGCCTGCGGAACCCTGCGTCTCAACCGACAAGGTGTTCCAGAGAAAATGAAGTCAGCGAAGCTGGGAGCCAAGGACCCTCTCCTGACTGACAGAGATGGACACATCTTGTACATCAGCTGGTTTGACAAGCGCCAGGTCAACCTGATGACCACAGTCCGCAGCACCCTCACCTTCCAGAAAGAGGCGAAGTCGAAGCACCATCCCAGCAAGACCAGGACTCGGTATTGATGTTGTTTTTATATGATCAGCTGTATCTGATCTGGATTTTTGTTGGATATTGGAGCGTTGGGTGGAAACACACGCGTGGTGCTGTGTTGGACAATACCTGTTCTTTTTCTTTATGAGTTGCTTAATCAATCTTTGTTTTTTTTGGTCACAACCAACATGTCATGCTACTCTTGAAAATATCTTTTTTATTATTTCTTTTTTTTAAATACAAATTTGGAGGTGTGAGCAAGCTGAAATCTCAGCGATGGGTTATGCAGATGACACTGTCATTCTTTCGGATAGTATTGAGGGTATGAAGACAAACCTGGGCCTAGTACAACAGTTCTGTGACACGGTACACCTTCAGCTGAACCCAAAAAAGAGCTATGCATTTCACATGCACACAAGGTCAAAAACACAGGTCATTAACAACATCCCGCCATACCAGTTATATAACCAAGAGCTTAACTGGGTCGCCCCAAACAAGACCACGAGATATCTAGGAAAGGAGGTGGGTCCATGGCATGGGATAAAGGCGAAGAATATGACAGAGCAAATAGAAGTTTGAGGAGAGAGAATTAGCAGAGCCCTGCTAAAACCAAGACAGAAGCTGGAAATTTGGACGAGTACAGTGATACCCCGAGTACAGGCCACCATATTCCTCACCTCACCCTCACAAGACAGTCTCAGAACATATGACAGGGTGATCAGGGCACACATAAAACACGACCTACACCTTCATGAGACCACCACAGACCATATCATGTACGCCAGAACTTCACAGGGTGGGTTGGGCATAACATCACTACTGCAAAGAATACCATACAATGACTATAGACTGATGACCAAATTGCTGCAAACAGAGGATCCCTCCACCCAAGCTCTAATTAATGTCCTTGACATTAACATCACACCAGTAGAGAAACCTAAAGAACACATCATTGATTGGGCTGAACTACAAACACAGGGAATGGGGGTTGACACATGGGCGAAGGAAACACATTCCAACCACTGGCTGAAGCAGGACATCCTGTCACCAGCAGAATTCACAACGGCGCTAAAACTTCGGACAAACACTTTTCCGACAAGGGAAACAATCAGCAGAACACGAAACATCCCAGATGTTAAATGCAGGCGATGTGGGATGACAGTTGAGACCATAGGGCACATATCCGGTGCATGCCAGGCCGTGAAGAAGCAAAGAATCAAGAGACACGACTCCCTATGTCACATCATCCAGAGAAAAGCAGAAGCAGCAGGTTGGAACGTAGAAAATGAACCAACATTCATAGCAAATGGGAATAAATATAAGCCAGATCTACTTTTCACAAACGCCAAGAGGGTAGTAATAGTGGACCCGACGGTGATCTGGGACAAGAACAGGGACTGCCTAAGGCTGGCAAAACTTGGAAAGGAGGAGAAATATGAGCAAATTCGAGAACAGCTAGCAATAATCCAGCCAGGTAAAGAGATACACATCTATGGGTTACCAATAGGGGCAAGAGGTGGTTGGATACCAGAGAATAACATGGTATTTCAGTGCCTAGGACTACATACTCCCTCACTCCAAAAGGCGTTGACCATCCGTGTGATAGGTGCAACGGTAAATCTCATGACAGCATTCTGTGGGGGGTTCCGAAAGAAAAAGAAGACATAGATTTAGAGAGGCACAGGGAGAAAGGACCGATGACGACATTGAGGTATAGTCACACACACCTCGTGGGAATATACCCACGGAACTGATGACGAGAAAAGAGGTGTAGTTACACCTTGTGGGACGATACCCACGAACCTGATAACGAGTACCGATTACGACGGCAGAACAGGTTCCATTTAGGTATGGATCTGTTAAGAGGCAACCTACAAACAACCAAGACCGCGATTGTGAATAAGCGATGAATGGCTCTGTTTTTTAGTAGGAAAAACCTCTCACCGATGATGACGGCAGAACAGATACCATTTAAGTATGGATCTGTTAAGAGGTAACCAACAGAACAACCAAGACCGCGAGTAAGCGATGTATGGCTCTGATTCTCGAAGGAAAACCTCTAACCAATGACGACAACAGTGGGAACTCGGGTGCAGTCAACAACCATCTCACCAACCTCGTTCAATCCGTTCCTTCTTCTAGGTCAATCTCACTGACTAAGAATGGAGTAATGAGGCACGCACTTTTGGGGAGCACCTGTGCTCAGGAATAAACGCAGGAAATCATACAAGTAAGAGAGAAATCTCTACGCGTATGCCCACTGACGAGTTGATCTTGCAACTACATTTTTTGTGATCAACTGCTGGTTAATTTTATGGAGACCATAAATTCAGGCGGGGGAGATGTGTGACCCCCACAAATGATCTTTCCTTTATTATTACATAATTATTATTTCCCTTTTTCTATTGCATACCTATGATCATTTGTGTGTGTGTAATGGCTTGCTATTCCTTATGATCATCAATGCACAGGTATGTTGGGGAGCATTACTTTCTATCAAATTCATGTAGTTCTTATGAACAGGGAGAAGAGCACGAAGAGTTTGAGACAAATTATTATTTTGTTCCTCGATTGTGATGTTCTCTGTGGGTGTGGCAAGTTCTCCGGAGTTGCTTCAGTTACATCATCAGTTTGGTGTGACGTCAGATTGTGTACGAACGGGAAAGGTTGGTCAGGGTGGACTTTGACATTGGAGCGGTACATCACTGAAATGCATCATTCGCCGACTCGAGAGTATTCGCCCAGTGCTTCACAGGACTGTCGCGGTGTCCGTGGAGTCGTCCTGAGACTGCAGGAGAAGTGATGGTGACCGATGTCCCGCTGTTCAACGAATTCCCAGATACCAACAGGATGGAGGACATAAACAGCCACACGACGCGTGCAGATGGATCCTGATCTGAGAGTGAGAGGTTCACAAGCCGGAACACCCTGGTGAGGGGAAGCGGTCCTGAGGTAAATGAAGTTGAGAGTCTGAGGGAGGAGGAGGAAGAAGACAGTTGAGATAATTGACAGTTGAAGTTGAAGTTGATGTGATTCAAGCAGACAGTTGAAATTGAAGTTGAGGTGATTGAAGTTGATGTTGAGGTTGGTGTAGAAAATAAAAGAAAGAGAAGAATGGATTGAATCTTTGGCTACTATCATCCCCTCTCCTTCTCTTTTTTTGTGGGCCATCCGGTCACACTATGTACAGAGGTTGTTTTATGAACTATGTACAGAGGTTGTACAACTCAATTCAACTCAGCGACAGAGCGGGCATGTTTGAGCTGACAGAGATCATGCAGCAGAAAGAGGACTGCCAGTTTGCTCAGTTTGCTCAGTTGCTCAATAGGGTGCGAGAAGGCCGCCACACTGAGGAGGGTGTGCGGGTCATCAAGTCAAGAATCAGCAGACCACCAGCCAACACTGCTGACTCTGCTTTAGCGAATAGTGGAGAACAAAACCACAGCCCAGTTCTCCATCTGTACTGCAAACGCAAACTTGTGGAAACTCACAATGTCCCTGCAGACAGCTGCCATCACCAAGTTTGGAGCCTATAAGTTTGGAGCCTGCGGCACTACCATCTAGATTTGTTTTCATGGATTTGTTTCCATGCAGGCGCCTGTGGCGCCTTTACATGGCCTTGTTTACTGACCAATTTGGTCACATTTCATACAGGTCAAAAT
Organism: Theodoxus fluviatilis; assembly: GCA_034096865.1. Taxonomy (NCBI): domain Eukaryota; kingdom Metazoa; phylum Mollusca; class Gastropoda; order Cycloneritida; family Neritidae; genus Theodoxus; species Theodoxus fluviatilis. The sequence continues at coordinate 135,213 of JAWQFJ010001895.1, read as the reverse complement.
GACCTTGACCTTGATGATATGTGACCAAATGTGGCTCATGATGAAAGTATGACATGTGCCCCACACAATTATGAAGTTTGAAAGAGTTATCTTTCATAGTTCAGGGTCAAGGCCACTTCACAATATGTATACAATCCAACTTTGAAGAGCTCCTGTGACCTTGACCTTGAAGCAAGGTCAATCAAACTGGTATCAAAAGATAGAGTAGGTACACCAAAGTGAGCCAATTGGCTGTCCGCTGAGTGGAATTTCCCCAATTTTACCCTATGTTTCTCCTTTCATCTCTCTGTGTGTATGGCGATGTATGAAATAAAATTTATACTGGATGAAAGTTTATTCTTCTGTCTTTTACTCTGTTACATTATTTTTTAGTTTGATAGCTCAAAAATTGGGGAAATCGTAGTTTGAAAAAGTGATGTGTGCGTCGCTGCGAGAATGGCTGCCGGGCTTGGGCCAGTCCATTTTCCGATGGTCAGCTTCCTTTCGCTTCAAACCTCATTGAGTGAAAGCATTGCACCTAAAAATAACCACCAATGAATGAAAGAGGAAGTTGTGAGCCTCGTTTCCGTATTTTTCATTCATTGAAACTCGCGAGCTGTACAACCGAAATCTGTGAATGAAAACTACTACTGGCTTTTTCTACTTGAAAGGTTTGAAATAACATCTCAGGAAGCCCACCATGTGAAAGATTGCAACTTTGTCTTCAAAAACGTCAAATTAGCTTAGCTTGTTTCAACATTCACGCGACGCTGTTTGCTAACCTTATTTTAAAAAACTCTCATATACTTATATGAAGTTCTGTAAATGAATGAGTTTCATTTCCCTTTTGAAAGACATATTCTCCACAAGAATGAATTTTGTTTCATGTTGACATCAATTATGTGATTATCTTTTTCGGAGTAGCTGATTAAGCCAACTTTGATGTATGATTACCAGTGTTGCACCCCATCACTGAATAATTCAGGTGACTTGTACTGAAACTCCTTCACTCCTGTATTTTTGGTCGATATCAATTTATGATCATGACTTTGTTTAAAACAATGAATTTTTATTTGAATCAAATGTAGGTACACCTATCTACTGTATATACCAGGTTACCTCCTGCAAGGCTAATCAACATGACCAATGATTCTGATGAGGAATGCTCCATTCCCAAGAAGGCTTCCTACACCAACCAAAGCCTTGCTTCCTCTACTACACAATCAAGAAGGTAAATGAAAATAAGATTATGATAGAATCTCTACTTAATAGTAAAGGTGAGGCTGGTTTGCTTGTTACTGCAACTCCCACTATGTCAAAATTTCTACTGTTGGACAAGTTCACGGCTGCATCATCACCATTTTTTAACACTGAGAAAGCCATCATGTAAGTGACATCATCATGTACATGCCTGCGTGAGCGCATGCGCATGTGCATGCACATTCACACACACACACACACACGCGCACGCTTTTAAACACTTTGATTAAATTACTAACATATTGGCATCTATCATTTCAGCTTCCTGAATGTCCCAGAATCACCAATACCACGGTTGCCTAGGACCTTCCATCAACCCTGCCCTCCAATGGTAAGCATTTTTTTTCAATTATCTCGAAGTGTATTTTATACTGAATACCTTATCTAGCTTTCATCATCTGTCCAATAAATAATAGGAATCTATATCACTGTCATCAGTGCTTGATGTTTTCTTCTTTGTGGCTTTGAATACTGAGATCATGATAAAGAGTTTTCTATCAAATGCCTTTCTTGTATTGTGTCTCTGTGTGAGGACTGTGCATGATTCATAACATTCTCCTTGTTTGTTGTATATCTAAATCTCACACTAAGCATCACCATCATATATTTGTCTACATACAGTCTCTACTTTGAGATATTTTGACAGCCCAAATGTTAAAAACAATTCCTTTCACCATGTTGTGATACATTAATTTTTTTCTCTAATGAATACCAGATTAACTAAGTCTGCTTTTTTACTTTTTCATTTGCCAGTAAGGCCAACAGATGTCCAAATACTCACCCTGCTGGAGAAGATCCTCAAGGGGCAGAGGAATTTAGAGAAGATGATGGAACACCATCTGTCAGAGTGCAGAAAAGACAAACCCTCCAGTGCCACAGAACCTCAACTGCCAGATGGCTTTGAGTCACCAATGAAAAATCTGGAGGAGTTCGAGCAGTTTGACAGAACTCTGGTAGACGAGGTCCAAAAGCAGAATGTGGTATGTATCTATATTCCGTTTAATTTTTGTCGTTATATATAATATATATATATATATATATAGAGAGAGAGAGAGAGAGAGAGAGAGAGAGAGAGAGAGAGAGAGAGAGAGAGAGTGTGTGTGCGCGCGCGCGCGCATGAGAGAGAGAGAAAGAGAAATAATGGCTTCCACAAGGACACAATCATGATGTTTCCGACAATGTATGAAATGCGGACATTGGAATATAATGCCACTTTTGTTTTTTCAGGCTTGATATGTGTCAAAACTGTACACTACAATGTAAAGTTTTCAACAAGCCTCCCATTTCTTCTGTCTCTGTGATAGTCAAATAAAAATGAGAAATAGAATAACATTTTCATGCCAGCTGAACACTGCATCAGAAAGGGATGCATTCTTTGCAGATACAGTACCTGGCCCTGATTGGTGGAGAGACACCCAAGGAAGTGGTGAGAAGAGCCTTGGGGCGCCTAATGAATGGGGAGCTGGTGCTGCAATACACCTTCCAAGGCACCGCACAGAAGAAAGCCTTCACGTCCTTGCTCTTGCATGGCATAATGAAAAGTGAGTTTTTTTTGTTATAGCTTGGCATCTCAGCAGATGGTTTGATTTAAATATCAATGGGTTTTGTGACTCATTTTCATACACCTGGCATTCAATTTAACAAGAAAAGGTCATCCAGACAGAATTTTTCTAAATGGAAAGGCCAGATGAAATTTTTTTTCTCCCCTCCAGGTCAAGGTCACTGGAGGCTACATATGGCACTAACATTTTCATCAGCAAAAAAGTGCATTGAAATGGTTAAGAGTTTCTCCCTTCAGGGTCATACGCACAGCACTTCTTTTCCCAGACCCCCCAAAAAAATCCAAACAAAATAAATGCCCTCATTCCCCCACCCCCCACCCCCACCCTAATCCCACCCTGCAAAAACACCCCACCCTAATGTCGACTATCTCTGGATATTTTAATCATTACTGTCAGCTTAATATATATGACAATGACTTGAAGAAAATATGGTTATTTTATTCTTATTTAATATTTGAGCATCATAAACCCTAGATGAACATTTAAAATCGCATATAATAATATGGCTCAAGAGAATGATAAAGTTTCAGATTATACAAGTCTTTTTTATTATTATTTGGGATTGTATTCGTTCACCACCCACCTGGCAGGGAGGTAATTCCCCCCCCCCCCCCTCCCCACCACCCACCTGGCAGGGAGGTTAAATCTCCCCCCCCCCCCCCCCCACCACCCACCTGGCAGGGAGGTAATTCCCCCCCCCCCCCCCCCCCCCCCCCGTGTTCATTTTTGTTTTGCTTTGTGTGTCACATTTGACCTTGTTTTCTGAGTAGAAAACAATATTGTGACACTTTTCTTCTTCTCATGGTCACAGTGGTGCTAGTGTAAACTTGGTATACACACACACTGCTGAATGAAACCCACAACTGGGACCTGAAGTGTGTGTGTGTGTGTGTGTGTGTGTGTGTGTGTGTGTGTGTGTGTGTGTGTGTGTGTGAGAGAGAGAGAGAGAGTGAGTGTAATGTTAGCAGTGTGTTGAAAATCTCTCTCTTTCTGGATTTTTACAGAGGTAGTCCATCGGAACCCTGTAACAAAACAGGCGACAGACAAAGAAATAGATTTTGCCATCAGGGAGTTTTTCCATACCGCCTCAGACAGGAATGGAGGAAGATTGAGAAGGGCCCAGAAACAACAGACCACCACCGACAATGGAGATGAATGATGAGGAGTTGACCTCATCCTCTCATTTTACTGCCATTTGGAGAGGACTTATTTTTTGGTTTGTTTCAGTGTAGCAGTTGGTATTCTGACTAGCAAAGAAACTGCATCCTTTGTGCCACTTGTTCATTGTGTTCGGGTGGAAGTTTTGTGGTTAATTTTTTGGTCATTCTCCATTCTTAAAGTACATTATTAAGGGAAAACAAATCTTGGTATAGAAATTATCTGTTATTTGTTAATGTCTGTTGAACTGCCTGTTCCCAAATAACAGTTTGAAATCAATGAAGCAGAAATATCACATTATTTGTTTGATGTTCATTTTATCTGAATTACTCCCCCTTTGCAAACTAGATATTTACTGGTCAGATTTACTACTCATTTTCACAGACATAACATTTTTCAGTTATTTCTTATGTAAAAGTCTTGGTTATCACATGTACAAATGTTGCTGTTCAATTTTGAATTACATTTATGTTTCCATCTCAAATAATCCTTATTTTTCCCTCGTGTGCCTTGTAACTCTAGTCATGTTTTATGAAGCCAATGTTAGATCCATTCATGCACGTGAGGATATTATTATTGTTGAGTTTCATTGGACATGCATGTATTTGCTCATGAAATCCTCACTCATTCCTCTTGTGCCTTGTAGCTCTAGTCATGTTTTTTACGGAACCAATATTGAATCCATCCAGACACATATGAAGATATTATTATTGAGTTTCATTGAACATATTTGCTCATGAAATCCTCACTCCTCCCTCATGTGCCTTGTAGCTCATGTTTTATGGAAGTGAGATTGTATCCATCCAGACACATGATAATAGTATTGTTGAATTTAATTGAACATACATGTATTTGCTCATGAAATCCTCACTCATTCCTCTTGTGCCTTGTAGCTCTAGTCATGTTTTTTACGGAACCAGTATTGAATCCATCCAGACACATATGAAGATATTATTATTGAGTTTCATTGAACATATTTGTTCATGAAATCCTCACTCCTCTCTCATGTGCCTTGTAGCTCATGTTTTATGGAAGTGAGATTGTATCCATCCAGATACATGTGAGGATATTATTATTGTTGAGTTTTATTGGACATGCAAGTATTTGCTCATGAAATCCTCACTCATTCCTCTTGTGCCTTGTACTACATAGCTCTAGTCATTTTTTTTTTATGGAACCAGTATTGGATGAGACCAGTTTTGAATCCATCCAAACACATGTGAGGATATTATTGTTGGGTTTCATTGAATATATTTGCTCATGAAATCCTCACTCCTCCCTCATGTACCTTGTAGCTCATGTTTTATGGAAGTGAGATTGTATCCATCCAGACACATGATAATAGTATTGTTGAATTTAATTGAACATACATGTATTTGTTCATGAAATCCTCACTCATTCCTCTTGTGCCTTGTAGCTCTAGTCATGTTTTTTACGGAACCAGTAATGAATCCATCCAGACACGTGTGAGGACATAATTATTCCATACTGGTTACGTTTTATTGAACTTTTTTGCTCATTTTATCCTCACCAATCTCTCATGTGCCTTTCAATTGTATTCTCTTTGGTGTCTTAGTTTTTACATTTACTAATAATTTTTAGTTGGTTAGCTAGATGTATTTTACTTTGTCTAAATGTATTATTCATATGATTCACCCTCAAAATTCTCTAGTTTCTATTGATTGTAATTCATTCAAATTAGGCCAATGATGCACGATATAAAGTGCTGTGAGGTCATGCATTTTTTCAGGTACAGAATTTAATTACCAGTGACATATAAATTCATTGCAGTAAAATATACAGGTGGCTTTACATATCTGCGGCCAATAACAGTCAGATGCTTTGAAACCAGTACCGATTTGCGCATTTGCTATCGGGCTGGTGTCGTATCCCAACATCTGTAGGTATCCAGCCACTTGTTGGTCGACAAGTATTCTACAGCAGGTTGATGGCGGATGCGAGTCGGCAACGGCTGTCCGCCGCTTCAATCCCGATTTGCTCTTGCTATCATGCCTCTATCCTATAACAACATCGGGCCGCAGCATATATCACGCTTGTCGGCCGACTGTCGGTCGCTTCAATCCCGATTTGGTCTTGCTATCAGGCCTCTATCCTATATCGACATCGGGCCGCAACATATAACACGCTTGTCAGCCGACTGCATTACATTCATCGGGACGGTAGCGGATACGTGTCGACGAAGGTATAGGACCGACTATCGACTGCCTCACTCCCTCTTTGCAAAAGATGGTAGGGCCGCTATCGTACAACGATATCGGTCCGATTTTTTTGACAGGCATCGGGCCGCCTATCGGCCGACATCTGCTTGCCAGCTGGGTTGTGGCTGCAAATGGAAAACTGGGGAGAGACAGAGACCCTAAGTTCCAACACTTCAGAAAGACAGAGAGGGCTACCTCCCGGGTGATTCGTCTCACCAGTGACGTCACGGGGCCCCGTGGTGACGACAAGAATGGTGTTAGAGCGGAGTGGCTTGCCTTCTGTGTAGAGAAAGGGGTGAAGTCCAGGACCACAAGCTATCGATTAACCTGGTTCAACCGTTTCTTTGAGTCAGCAGCCAGCATCATTCACCATCTTCATGATCTCAGGCAGTTTTTTGAGCAAGGGTACTTGGGGCATTCTAACCTCAAGACTGAAAGTGTGACCTCTGATCTGCGAGATGATACCCTCATTGACCTTGTGTGTGCTGTGGCAGTCCTGTATTTGAGAGTGACTGGGCCCTTTTTTGAGCTCGTTCAAAGCAGTGTTCCCTATTCAGGCTTCCACAAGTACATGCAAACCATGGAGGCTTGCTTCGACCGTTGGAGGGAAGATGCTGCAGAAATCCTCCGACCTGACTTCCCTGGCATCTTCGAGGAATTCAAGATTTAGACAGAGATGGAGGTATCAGTCCTCGCATATGCCACAGAGCACTACAACAGCGTCAAGGAGAACATAGAGTCCATCATGCAAGACCTTCTCACAGTGACGAGGCGGCAGCTGGCTGATTTCCTGGTGGGTGGCAAGTTTGGGGCCGAGCTTCCTGCACACCTGGAGGAGCCCCTCAGCCACTGCCCACTCACCAACCTGCTGGGTGAGAATGTGTTTGGGGAGCTGGACTTTGACTTGAACAAAAAACGAAATGCTACAATGCATCACAGGTCTTCCAACCAGATGACAAAACACAACAAAACATGTCACTGGTTGGACACAAAGAGTCCAGAGGAGGCCATGCATCTGATGGCCAGTGCGCGCAAAAATGCAGCAGCAGTGAGACAGGTTCACAGAGAGCAGGAGAAACTGGTCATCGAGACTGTTCGAGAAAAAATGAGAGAAAATGAGAGAAACGAAAGGAGAAAAGAAGCACAGGCTGCCCAGAAGAGGGACGGAATCATCCAAAGATGCTTAGGCCATGGAGGGCCTTGCAAGTCAGCGGCTGATGTGACACGGCTAGGGGTGAGGGTAAAAACGGCGACAAAGCTCAAGAAGGCCCTCCAAGATGAAATTTGTTATCAAAAAACAGTCATTGGGGGTGTCGCCACGAAGGATCTTCGATTGACAGGCAACATGGCACGTTTCACGGTATTCATGCACAGAGTCAGTCCGCGAAATTAAATATCCATTTTAAAAAATGTGTTGCATGTTGAAGTGTTTTTGTTTGTTTGTCCCATTTACAGTGTTTAGAAGAGACAATAAAATCAGTATAGACAATCTTTGTTGGTTTTTTTACTTTGAAAATTGAACATTTTTGGGTTACGGACATGGAACTGGAGACAGACAGACCTTCACCTCCGACATCGGTCGAACTTTCAACCCGTACAATAGATCTTCGATTGACAGGCAACATGGCACGTTTCACGGTATTCATGCACAGAGTCAGTCCGCGAAATTAAATATCCATTTTAAAAAATGTGTTGCATGTTGAAGTGTTTTTGTTTGTTTGTCCCATTTACAGTGTTTAGAAGAGACAATAAAATCAGTATAGACAATCTTTGTTGGTTTTTTTACTTTGAAAATTGAACATTTTTGGGTTACGGACATGGAACTGGAGACAGACAGACCTTCACCTCCGACATCGGTCGAACTTTCAACCCGTACAATAGATAGACAAACATCGTTGATGCACCTTCAAATGTTTTTATCGCAAAGTTTGAGTTCTAGAAAGACATTACAACACCGAAATTGCCGATTCAAAGCGCGAAACAACATTTTAGAAGCAGCTGGAAATCAGGTGATTTCGTTTGGCTGTCTGACTTCAAAACCTCACGGTTTGAGAGACGTTTTTTTCACGCTGGTCGAAGGCAGCCATGATATTTATCACCGGATATGGGTGAACGCAAACAGTACGCAAAAAGAATGTCAGAATTGTGCACCAGATTTTATTTTTGTGCTACAAAAGGTGATTAAGGGGTCATTTTAGTTGATGTTTCGGACACAAATTTTGTGTCTGTCTCCGAATTCTACGGGATTCACAGATTTTAAAACCGCATTTTTTATTTAGAGATTAAAGGAAGTTACATCATGTTTTTTCAGCTATTGGCGCCATGTTCCAGAAAGTGATGCAGAAGCCATTTTGACGGTAAGTTTTTAGCTTTAAGTTGGTTTTTTAATGGTTTTATGCTGTCTGTCTCTCACGTCCGAATGTCCGAATCACCAAGCCACGTTTGCAACACGCAGTTTTGTTCATTTTAACAAAGAAAACGGTTGATTTATCGATGAATACAACTAGCTGACAAGCAGCAAGCCTGCCATGTTGATTTCGAATGCAGTATCGTAGTCGAGTTTGTGTTTGGGGGTAAAGATGTACCTTTTTCTGGATTTGGTTACGCCCGTAGAATTGAAGACAGACGTTTGCGTCTGTGCGACTTTCGGATGCAGAAATCGAGACAGACAGTTGTGAAGATGCAAATTTCATTAGCGTTTAACCCATTCCTGACGGGAGACGTTTATATACGTCTCAGCTGAACAGCCGCCGTCACTGGCAGACGTATATATACATCTGAGGACCCCATGATTTGTTTTTGGTTCAGTTCGTGCTTTAGACAGAACCCAGGGTGTTTACATTGTTACCTCCCTTGAATAAACGTACGAACTACGTTCTCAAAGAAATCGCAAGTGTTTTGATGTCATTTTTCATGCAAAAATGACAGAAATGGAGAGTGAATCAACCCAGCAATCGCTTTTAGAGCCACGCCTTGATTCAGACAGTGAAAGTGAGGTCTATGATAGCGATCAGAGCTCTGATTTTGACCTAGATTTTTCAGAATCTGATGAGACAGTGCCCGGTCCAAGTTATGAGAGTGCCTCGACCAGTTCCACTCGGCCATGTCGACGCCGGACTCGATCGAGTGTGCGAGGTCGAAGTAGGTGTGGCATGCGAACGACATCACCAGCTGCTGACGAAGGATGGATAGAGGTGGAATACCGCGAGATCGGTGACATTCCTGCCTTTACAGGTGCACCAGGTTTGAAAGTAAACATTCCCGGAGAGAAGACGCCGAAAGATTATTTTGGTCTTTTCATCGATGATGAAATATTTGACTTGTTTGTCAAAGAGACAAATGATTACGCACAGAAGGTTGCCGAGAAGATTCCAGGGTTTTTCTACCTCAAGAAGTGAAAACGGACAAATCAAGTCGAGATGAAGAAATTCCTAGCTCTTCTCATGGCCATGGGGCTTATAGATAAGCCCCAAAAAAAATTTGTGTGGTTACGGTAACCCGACCTACCCTATTCTGGGGCGCCGACCCTACATCTTTTATTGAAAATGTTGAAGTTTTTTTTTAAATCAAAGTTGTGGGTTGAGGGAGAGATCGATCGTTCAGTCTCAGGAAACAACCTGTGAAGTTACAGACGACGCAGGCCGCAAAGGGAAGTAACTTACCTCGTTCCTCAAGCCTCATTCTGAAAACAAACAAAAATGGCGTGCCTCGAACGTTTGGTGGCGACTGTTAACTCAAAATGTGACATCAAGATGGCAAGAAGCAGATTTCCGCATATCCAGAGACGGTATCGATGACGGAAGTTTTTCTTAACATTCATCCCGAATTGAACATGAAAAAATATGGGGTGGTCGCTCGTGGCTACAGTGATGTGACCGCATGGAAAGCAGATGGGGATGGGTTTGAGATGGCTTGGGGTTTGACTGTTGGAGAGGTCAGGGACACGTTTGGACTGAAGGCGATACATTTCAAATGTGAAGTTTTGCAAGCCGAGAGTGAGGAAGAAGAAGAGAATGATCAACATGCAGCACAAGTTCCTGATGCATTTTAATTACATCTGGTTCACGTTAGGAGCACCGATGGTTGGTCACATGATACCAAAGATTATAATCTTTGATGATACTGACTATGAAGACAGACAATCTCATATCAGCCATATCTTCACTGGTAAGTCAATGCTTTTCTTTACCTAATTCCAAGAGAAGTTAAGTCAAAATTGTTCAAAGGGAATATCTGTTGTCTGTTCGCACACTTATTTCCAAGTCGAGTAGGTTTAATTTGGTTTCCACGAGAAAAAAAAAGTTATTAAAAAAAGTTATTGCCGACCTACCTACCCTATTTTTTTTGGCTATGTTACCTTAACCACACATTCTCTTTTTTTTGGCCTAAGCCAGAGCTTCGACACTTTTGGTCAATCCACCCAGTGCTGGAGACACCTTTCTTTGGCAAGGTAAATATAGCATTTTTACTTCCTTATTGACTGACTTTGATCTCTCTCTCTCTCTCTCTCTCTCTCTCTCTCTCTCTCTCTCTCTCTCTCTCTCTCTCAGACACACACACTCACACACACACACACACACACACACACACACACACACACACACAAACACATACACACACACACACACCATATTCTGATGCATGATTGTCTCAAGTCCATTTGCTCCCGTTTCATTGAACGAGGCTAAATACTTTCCCAAGGAAGGTTGTTACATTAATTCTGGTTTATCATGCATTTCAATGTATGCTGCATATGATTTTTTGCTGTTAGTATTGTAAATTCTATTCCCTTCACTAGCAACTGATTTATTCATTCTTTTTTAGCTTGAAAACTGAATATTGTTTCCTCTTTTTAATTTCCCAGATTATGCCCCGTGACCGTTTCCTGGCAATCCTGGCCTTTTTCCACCTTGCTGACAGTGCCTGGTCCATCTACCTCTGCAGGCCTGCCAGCCAGTGAAGACCTGCCTACTCTTCAACACAGGCAGCACCCAGAACCAGAACCTTCTGCTGGACCATCAGGGGAGGAGCCACCAAGAAAGAAGCAGAAGATTGCAAAGCCTATGGAATCTGAAAGGCTGGAAGATCAAAGGTGCCGTCACTTCCTTGAAGAGATTCCTCCCACAGAAAAGAAGGCCAAGCCAGCAAAGAAATGTGTGTGCTGCTCAGTGTACTCCAAGAGGAGTAAGCAGTATACACACAAAAAAGAAACGCGATTCCAGTGCAGGAAGTGCAAGGTGGCTTTGTGTGTGACACCCTGTCATTTGGTGTACCACACTGTCAAGGACTTTGAGAGGGAGATGCGACGCCTGAATCCAAGGGCAACAGGTGCCCAAGAAGAAGAATCCAGTGATGAAGACTGATTCTCTCTCATGTGCTGTTGACTCTGAGCAATCATGATATCACTGGGGGGGATGGGTGTGTGCATGCTACATTTGCTACCCTGCAATTCCAAGATGAATGACATTACAACAGTACAATATCAGTGCAAGAATGTTGCATTTGCATGTATAATCTTTATGTGCTACAGAATCCATTATGCATGAAAAGAATCTCATATAAACCATTAGAAATGGCGCACAACCACTAGACCAGGGAGACTCGCTCTACTGCAGACCGAATAATACTTCAGGTGTTGGAAGGGCTGCATTAGTGATGTCATTTCATTTCATGAATCCTTTGTGTAATTCTGTGCTGCAAACTTCCTATATTGTATGTTGGTGTGAAAACTAGTCATTTGCAGCAGTGATTTTAGTATAAATCAACTTTGATTTGCATTTTTAACCTTTTTTCTGTAATTATTCCCCTTTGCAATATGGCTGCCCCATGGTTTCCATGGCAACCAAGATAAAAACACTTGCATGAGAAGCATGAACCATTTTCCTGTTATATTCTAAAGTTTCAAGAAGATTGAGCCAGAAATGTAGAGGCTATAGTTAGTTATGTGGACTACCTACTTGGTGCTGTAATGTTGCAAATTCGATGCCTTTGCACTCCTGCATTTATGGAGCTGTCTAAATTATTTTGAATAAATTATTTCCTACTGACTGCATTGTTTGTATTGTAGATATGTCAAACTTATGTTTTAGAGTGAAAAACAGTTATTTAGGGCTGTGAATGTTATACAAATCAGCTGTGAACAGGATTAAATACAAATTTTCAGTAATTATTCCCCATTGCAATATGGCTGCCTTGTAGTTTCCATGGAAACTATGGGGGGGGAAAAAACACATGATGATGAACCTACATAAGTTCTGTGTCAGATCCCAAAGTTTCATGATGATTGAGCCAGTGATAAGGAAGCAGTTATTATTTTGCTAACACCACCCATATTTTGGCTGTTTTGTTTTGGCAACCCCAGGAGGTCGGTGCTATTCTTTATTTGGCGACAGTAGCCAGAAAAAGGTTAAAGTGGATGTTTTTGTGTTGCAAAAGTGCATGAACTTGATGGTGTTGTACAGTTAGACTGTTACTCAGATTAGTGATGACAAAATACATGTTTTGGCAAAGAATCTGATGCAAAATACAATTTATAAAAGTACTTGGAAGAGAAGCATTTTTTGTATCAGGACTGTGTGTTTAATGATTGATTTATTTCACTTACCCCAACATCAATTTTATTTTAATTTCATAATTATAATTTAATCTTACTTATTTGTGGTTTTTTTGTTGTTGTTTATTTAGCAAACATGTCATCAAAAGCAGCAGAGAGGGTTAAAGAGGACCCTGAACGATATCAGCTCTTCAGGAAATCTGAGGCTGAAAGAAAAAGAAAGGCTAGAGCTGAGAAGAAGCAGAAATGGGAGATGCTGGACATTCACACACGCCAGGCGGTGCATAAAGATGAACAAGAGAAAGCGAAAGTCAGGTGGGTATTTATTTTTAAGCTCTCAAACACATGAGTGAATTCAGATGAATTCAAGGCTCATGAATGGCTATCCAGTGTGATGATTGTCTTGGTCCAATGTATTTGTCCATTTATGTATGTGTATTTAATTATACTTCTTGACTGCAGCTCAATTTAAAGCCTTTTTGTGTGTGTGTGCAGAGAACGAGCTCGGCGTTCGTACCAACGAAGAGTATGTCCAACCCCAAGAGCGACATCCAGATCGAAAGCAGCATCAGCTCCAGCTCCTCCCCCCATCCAGATCTACATGCCACAAAGAAGGCTCCAAAGCACATGCCTCCTGATGAATTCAGGGAACACAAGCGGTTGCAGCGTGCCAAGTCCAGAGCCCAAGAAAACCCCAACAAGAGGCAATGGCGTCGACAGAAAGACAAAGAAAGGAAAAGGGCAAAACGTCTACCAGGGAGGTTAGTAAGACATGTGTTTGAGCAGAAACTGGCGTGAACAATTTAAGTAATCTGAAGATATGTTTGAAGCATCTTAAGGATAAATACCAGTGTTTTCAGCAGACTAAATAAATGAGGGTCTTTGACAGTCATTCACTTCACTGACGAGACAAAAATCTGTGTGTCCCAAGACTCGCTGCTTTTGATTTTGGGGGTCCTTCTGGATTTTTGTACGTAAACGACGCATCGAAAATACTGAATATTTTGTTGATTTAAACCAAAGTTTTCAATTTATGCACGGAAGTAGCTATTTTTGGATGTGGAAGAAGGAAGAGAAGCAGTCGGTGTCTCAGCTGTCAGGCTAACAGATCAATTTCCATGGCGCTGTGTCGGGCATAGAAGTGGGGCAGACTTGGGAGACACGCAGGGCTTGTTCTGCTGATGGTGTGTGTCGCGTTACACGCGCAATTATTCTTAAAAAGGATCAGAAGATTCGAACACGTCACAAAATTCGAACGCGGTCGACGTCACAAAAATTCGAAGGAGGGATTCATCGCTCATCCGTTGGGAGAGCAGGACATGTTAGCGTGTCTGGAACGATGTGTCCATTACAGGATTCATGGCCTGTGGATTTGAGGTGAGTGTGATGGTTGAGTTTGGAATGCTTGTGCGTATGCACGTGAGAACGTCAGTTGTGTGGGGACTAACTTTATCTAGAATTACTCAATGGAAGAGAGGTGTTCTTCAAATGTTCAATGAATGTTAGTCACTGGGTTCTTGTATGACGCGGGGGAGCGTCTCTAAAGTATTCTCTGCATAATGGTGTGCGAGAGGGATGTAAGGCTGTTTCTGCATATGTGATACTGATAGTGACAGTTGCGTGCTATTTACTTGCAGGCCTATTAAACTACAACTACTACAGAACTGTGAGAGAATGGGAACTGTACGGGGTACCGAAATGGATGTGGTATTCTATTTTTTCCCCATGGGAGTCCGGGACTTCGCTAAGTAGTGCGTGTACTACTTTCCCCACTCTGTGTGCTTAACAATTGTTGTTGAGCTGGTAATTGTGCTTGGAGGCGCATTACTCTTGGAAACGTGGAGAGCTTTGGAACAGTGTCTCACGTTTAGTGCGAATTGGTTTCGTCGGTGCTCAACAGTCCCAGGAGTGTTCTGTTGGAGCGTGGTTCCTATACCACATGTAAAGTTCTCTGGTGGAGAGAGAACCGTAACAGGTCGGGTGCACCTGTGTATCGTCTATGGTAACTGTTGCTGCCCGCTCCTTGTCGTGATGTCCGGCGCTGTGGAACGCGGCGTCGCTGTCGGTCTACTTTGAAGTCCAGTCATCGCCTGGGGTACGATTATCCTACGTACTATCTCGGGGAGAAGAACCGGAGCCGAGCGTGTCATGGTGACACGAGGATTGGGGAGAGACGGATCTCTGCTCCAGGACTGTCAGCTGTAGCAGACGAGACGGGAGGATGGATGCAGTCCAGAGTCCACGCAGGAGCTTGTCAGCGGTGGCAAGGCTCAGGACTCAGAGCAGACGGATTTATGTGGGTGAAGATTCTTTGGGTCAGCCCGGGTAAGGTGTCTTATCTTCTATATTTCCGTAATCACGCAGTGATTGTTATAAGAACTTGGTCAGAATGCTTGGCGCGAGGCCAAATCAGTAATTATCTCTTAACTAAGTAACGTGCATAATCATACAGCGGAGGTCAAGGAGGACACTTCCGTAATTCCTCGTCGAGTGTACGAGCGAACTGTGTGAGAGTGAGCTGAGGCTACTCTGGGGCTTTTGGAAGTCGCCATTATTGCCGTAATTCCTCGGTTGGGTATGCGAGCGAATTGTAAGTGAGTGAGCATGGAGCTACTCGTGGGACTTTCTGGGAGAGTCGCCATTTACTACTTAGAATTAATGTGAGGTGTACTGACTGTCAAGTTGCTTTTGCTCTGAGAGAAACTCGTCTGGTAAGAGGGTTTAACGTTTACTGTCGAAAGGCAGGCTTTAGAACGGCGTTCGGCGCCTTGTCATTAATTGTAGGTTGCGGGTCGTGTACCGGCCAACTGGGCGTGTGCTCTGATTGGTCGGCACAGCCCTCAGTTCCAAGAAGCTTCTGCGAAGCCACGCCTGTGAATGAGACGTGTGCTCTCGCCCCCTTTGAGCTTGTGTGAAGCAGGAGTTTAATTGTTGTTATTGTTATTTGTCACTGCACTTGAGTATTGTTGGGGAACCATGGCTGGGGGATGGGATTTATTTTCAGCTTTTTTATATCATAATTAAACTTGTTTATTTTGAAAACCCATTTTTCACCCCTCAGTGTCTCATTGATTTGTTGTTTTAGTATTTTCCATCATTTATGTATGTATTTCATTACCAGTTGCATGGGAAGCGGTAGCTGGAGTTTTGTATGAAAACGGTATACTGCCACAGTGTGCACAGACCCCAGATGATCCCATTCCTCTGCCACTCGAGGAGGAGGAATACAAGAAGAAGAAGGAAGAGTTAAAGCAGTCGGTGTCTCAGCTGTCAGGCCAACAGATCAATTTCCATGGCTATGGGCTCTCTAATTTTATTTTTGTTTTGCAGCATCCCCAAAGGAAGCCATTTGTCTACATCACCTATGGCAACATCAACACCACGTCTCACAAAAGGAAAGCAGAATTTGACGCCGATGGAAGTGTGATGATTGTCTTGGTCCAATGTATTTGTCCATTTATGTGTGTGTATTTAATTATACTTCTTGACTGCAGCTCAATTTAAAGCCTTTTTGTGTGTGTGTGCAGAGAACGAGCTCGGCGTTCGTACCAACGAAGAGTATGTCCAACCCCAAGAGCGACATCCAGATCGAAAGCAGCATCAGCTCCAGCTCCTCCCCCCATCCAGATCTACATGCCACAAAGAAGGCTCCAAAGCACATGACTCCTGATGAATTCAGGGAACACAAGCGGTTGCAAAGTGCCAAGTCCAGAGCCCAAGAAAACCCCAACAAGAGGCAATGGCGTCGACAGAAAGACAAAGAAAGGAAAAGGGCAAAACGTCTACCAGGGAGGTTAGTAAGGCATGTGTTTGAGCAGAAACTGGCGTGAACAATTTAAGTAATCTGAAGATATGTTTGAAGCATCTTAACCCTTAGCGTGCGGCCGGCGGGAATTCCCGCCGAGCTTGTTTTCACCACTGTGTGCGGACGGCGGGAGGTCCCGCCCGCACTCGATCGCTGAGGGTGGGTTAGTTTGAACGCGCTTATCTCCCTTGCAAATGACATCAACTATCTATAAATACCACAGCAGGAAAGCGGACATCCCGAGCTTTCTACGCATGTGCAGTTTGTATGGGCGATCTCTACAAAGTTTTCGAGTAAATTCGCTCCGAAGTTTGATGTTTTTTTTTGCGTCAAGTTTTGTCAGAAGACATCGATGAGCGTGTAATAGAGCTTTTGTTTGGCGAGGATTCAGACGAAGAGTTCGAGCCTTTCAATCTAGATGATGTTGCCGAGGCAGAAGCAGAATTGCAGAGATTCCGATCGCGGGAAGATGTCGAAGTTCGAACCGTGCATCGGAGCGAGCATCGTCAAGTAGATCAACTTCAAGACGTGCATCAGGAAGCGCATCACGCTCTTTCCGACAGCAGGCTTCCGAAGATGCTTAGCTTCCTCCCTTCTGTCAGACGTCTGGCCTACTTGTTCACACTGAGAGCGACGATGCCAACAAGATTTTCGCTTACTTCTTCGATGACAATGCATTTGGACTAATGACCGAACAAACAATCAGGTATGCGTCGCAATATTTCGCAGCCCATCCAGTCGACCAACTCGCGCCTCACTCACGGTTTCGAGATTGGAGATTTTAAACCTGCTGTAGAGATTTTTGCTTGATTTCCTAGATAGTTTTCAACCTGCTATGGACACTGCATGTTGCCTTGGGTAGAAGCTGTGTGTGTGTGTGTGTGTGTGTGTGTGTGTGTGTGTGTGTGTGTGTGTGTGCGCGCGTGTGTGTGTGTGCGATTTTCCAGTTTCAGCCATTTTTATTAGTATGTCATTGTACCTGTAGTAACATGTAGATATTCCATTGGTGTCATTTTGTGGATGAGTAAATAGTTATGCTTATAATTCCTCATGAAAATCTTTTGCTTTCAACAAGGTTAGAGTGATTGTTTTTAGGCACTGTGATCAGCGTCTTCCCCACTCCCAACCACACCCCTACTCCATGATCACAGCAAGTACGTGGTGACTTTTGAGGTGCATGTAAGGATTTGAGGCCTTTTTTGTCCTTCTTTTTACTAGGTAACCTATCAGAAATCAAGCCTGATAATTGCTGGAGGTTATGATTAGATAATAAAGTTAGTGTAAAGGCATTTCATTGGTCTGTTTTGTTGTTGTTGTTGTTTTATTTCATTTTGAGAATAAAACGCAGGTATTATGATAAATTTCATTCAAGTGCTGCATACCACTGTGTACAGAATTCTCTCGGCTACAACTTTTATTCTTTGCATTTTTTAATCAGAGGTGAAGAAGAATATGAAAATTGACTTCAAAGACGGTGACCGTTTTTGGAGTAAATTCTGGGGGATAAGTCAGCACAGAGCAATGACGCATTGCTAAAAATACTCAGCAGCGTAAAGGTTAAGGATAAATACCAGTGTTTTCAGCAGACTAAATAAATGAGGGCCTTTGACAGTCATTCACTTCACTAACGAGACAAAAATCTGTGTGTCCCAAGACTCGCTGCTTTTGATTTTGGGGGTCCTTCTGGATTTTTGTACGTAAACGACGCACTGCCGTGCGTCATCAAAAACACTGAATATTTTGTTGATTTAAACCAAAGTTTTCAATTTATGCACGGAAGTAGCTATTTTTGGATGTGGAAGAAGGAAGAGAAGCAGTCGGTGTCTCAGCTGTCAGGCCAACAGATCAATTTCCATGGCGCTATAGGTGTCGGGCATAGAAGTGGGGCAGACTTGGGAGACACGCAGGGCTTGTTCTGCTGATGGTGTGCACAGACCCCAGATGATCCCATTCCTCTGCCACTCGAGGAGGAGGAATACAAGAAGAAGAAGGAAGAGTTAAAGCAGTCGGTGTCTCAGCTGTCAGGCCAACAGATCAATTTCCATGGCGCTGTGTCGGGCATAGAAGTGGGGCAGACTTGGGAGACACGCAGGGCTTGTTCTGCTGATGGTGTGCACAGACCCCAGATGATCCCATTCCTCTGCCACTCGAGGAGGAGGAATACAAGAAGAAAAAGGAAGAGAAGCAGTCGGTGTCTCAGCTGTCAGGCCAACAGATCAATTTCCATGGCTATGGGCTCTCTAATGTTTATTTTTGTTTTGCAGCATCCCCGAAGGAAGCCATTTGTCTACATCACCTATGGCAACATCAACACCACGTCTCACCAAAGGAAAGCAGAATTTGACGCCTATGGAAGTGTCCCCGAAAGCTACACAAGCCGATGTGTCCAGCCCAACACCAAGCTTGCAGGCTTCTTGGACTGAACCTTTTGAACTGAATCAAGGTTTTGTAGAAATCGAGGACCTGCATACTCCGTGTGAGGCCCAACCAGAAGCGAGAACATCTGAGCCAGTTTCTCACAGTCAGACCCCAAAGAGACGGCTAAGGAGGGGGGGATTATAATTTCATTGCAAAAGTTAGACGCCGTTTGACAGGAAAGGCAAAATCACCTGGAAAGTTTGCAAGATATGTCCGCAACTTGGCCATGTTCAGCTCACCAAACAAGAAGCAAGCACTGGCGAAAGAGGGGCTGTCATTCCACAAGCTGCCATCAAAACCCACCTGCAAGCGGCACCCAACAAGACGGAGTCTTTTCGGACACACTCTTGGCTGACCCACAGAGAGGCTGAAAAAGATGCGAAAGAGAAGGAGCGATTCAATTCACCCCGACACCAAGATGAAGATCCAAATGTTCTACATCAGAGAGGATGTGTCACGGCCGCTCCCTCACAAGCGCTATGCGACAAAAGCCGGGGCGGGATTTGTGATGTGTCACGGCCGCTCCCTCACAAGCGCTATGCGGCGAAAGCCGGGGCGGGATTTGTGATGTGTCACGGCCGCTCCCTCACAAGCGCTATGCGGCGAAAGCCGGGGCGGGATTTGTGATGTGTCACGGCCGCTCCCTCACAAGCGCTATGCGGCGAAAGCCGGGGCGGGATTTGTGATGTGTCACGGCCGCTCCCTCACAAGCGCTATGCGGCGAAAGCCGGGGCGGGATTTGTGATGTGTCACGGCCGCTCCCTCACAAGCGCTATGCGGCGAAAGCCGGGGCGGGATTTGTGATGTGTCACGGCCGCTCCCTCACAAGCGCTATGCGACGAAAGCCGGGGCGGGATTTGTGATGTGTCACGGCCGCTCCCTCACAAGCGCTATGCGGCGAAAGCCGGGGCGGGATTTGTGATGTGTCACGGCCGCTCCCTCACAAGCGCTATGCGACGAAAGCCGGGGCGGGATTTGTGATGTGTCACGGCCGCTCCCTCACAAGCGCTATGCGGCGAAAGCCGGGGCGGGATTTGTGATGTGTCACGGCCGCTCCCTCACAAGCGCTATGCGACGAAAGCCGGGGCGGGATTTGTGATGTGCCAGACCATCAAAACAGCTTTTCACATGTTCAAGCGTGAAAACCCAGAGGCTAAGGTGGGCTACACCAAATTTG
This sequence comes from Theodoxus fluviatilis, assembly GCA_034096865.1. NCBI lineage: Eukaryota > Metazoa > Mollusca > Gastropoda > Cycloneritida > Neritidae > Theodoxus > Theodoxus fluviatilis. The sequence goes on along the minus strand of JAWQFJ010001895.1, from coordinate 115,082 downwards.
CGAACTTGAGGCCCAAGAACATCAGGAAAATATCTGCAAATCTGGCTGATAGCTGTCATTGCGTCTACTGTCTGAATGTGAGGCATAAGGTTCAGGCATTCAACCGTGCAGTGACGGCGTCAAAGCTCAACAGCAACATGAAGCTGAACGATGAAGTGGCGATGTACAACCTGCTCATGTGCCAGAAAGAAGACAGCCAAAAGTTCCACAAAGAAGGCTCTATCAACGGGACCTGTGCAGAATGCGGTGACAGGAAGAAAAAGTTGATGGCACACTACCAACCTCTTCTTGAGATCAACCCCATGATCACCTGTACCTCTTGGAGACGACGGAAGGAAGAAAAGAAGACATCAAGAGAGCCCATCGTCAGGCGCGCCACAGCAAAGGAGCTACTGCTGGAGTTCGAAGAAGACCTGTTGACCCCTGCACAGAACACAACCTTCCACAAACACTTGTTTGTGGCACATTGGCAGTTTTGCCAGTACAAAGTGCTGAAAAACAGTCTGAAAGAGAACCAAATTCTTCTCGTGATGGACTTTGCTGAAAACCGCAAGTCCAAGTTCTATGACGAGATCAAATCTGCCCACTTTGACAAACGGCAAATCACCCTCCACCCCATCATCGCCTTCTATCGCGACAGCAACAGAGAGCTAGATCGCCATGCAGTGAACTTTGTTTCGGATGACATCGGCCACGACCACCATGCAGTGCATCACTTCACTCAGGAGACGATTCGGTTTTTTGAGAAGAAGGGAGTTTAGAAACCAGGAGCTGATGTTTTCATCTTTTCAGATGGTTGCGCAGCCCAATACAAGGGGCGAGGGAACTTAGCTGACTTGTCGATGTACCCCAACCACAACGTGCAGAGACTGTACTTCGGTTCTGAGCATGGCAAGGGAGAGGCAGATGGAGAAACTGGAGCCATCAGTAAAACCCTGGAAACGGCCGTCCTGTGCCAGAAAACGATGATCAAAAACGCTGCAGATCTGTTCCAGTGGTGTGGTGAGCACATGAAAAAAGATGATGCTGTCAGCAAAAGGAACTTCTTCTTAGTCAAGCTGGGAGAAATCAAGAGAGGGCGAAAGGAAACCATGGTGAAGGGAGTTCCAGGGAGCAGGAGTTTCCATCAAGTGGTTGGCATATCACCGCTTATCATCAAGGCAAGGAGTCTAGCATACTTTTGTGAGGGTTGTTTCAGAGGAAACGAGAGCAGTTGCTGTAACGAGAGTTACGTTGAGGGCTTTTCAACACACAAACTTCAGTACTTAACCACAACAGAGGAAGACTACCAAGAAGAGGAGCCTGAGCCTGAGCCTGTGCCACAGTCAAGGTCAGACTTCTTCTCAAACGCACAGCAGGAGCTTGTAAGAGCCAAGGCACTTGGATGGATGTTCTTTGCAGAAAAGGCGCAGGAGATTTTGAACACTTGCCCTGAACTCCCCAGCTTCGAATCAGGAACCCCTCTTTTTGAGAGCATTCACTGACAAAGTTGCTGAGCGGTATAAACGAAATCAATCAGAGTGCTTCACACTTCAGACAAGACCAGACAGGAATTGTCTGCCCCGGGCTCTGTCGTCAGCAGTTTTTGGTTCCGAAGAACACCACACCGAGAATAGAGTCCGGATTGCATGTGAGCTGGCGCTGAACAAGAGCAACCACCTCTCACCAGCAAGCATTGTTGTGGGGACTGATCTTGACGGGTTTGATGTGCTGCACTACTACCATGCTACTGGAGACTTTGGACACATGTCCTTGCTTGATGCCTACAAGGAGGACACCTTGTCAACAGTGTTAAATGGCAAAGAACTTGGGCCATGGCAGATCCATGGGGCAGCAAATGTGCTGCAGCGCACAGTCCATCTTGAATTCCCTGCAATGGCTGATCCGTACAGTCAGCAGCTCTTCAATAGACCCTTTGTTCCATCATCCAGCCCCTCTTCCCACTTCCCAATCCACATCCTGTGGGCTTCCACAACGTATGACCCCAACCGTGACCCCAACCGCCTCTGGATACCCAACCACTTCGTGCCTCTCGTTCAGGATGCAGATGTCCTGAACGAAGGCATGACAGAGGAGCCAGAGCCTGAGCCAGTTCACGTCCTGAATGATGCCTCCACAGAACAGGAAGAACCTGAGCAGCACGCCAAAATACCTCAGGTGGGAGACTACGTGATGGCAACTTTCAACGTCAAGAAGCGAGAGGTGGCATACATGGGAGTGGTCATTCCTTCTCCTACAGATCAAGATCTGCAAGATGATGAGTTTTGTATCAAATACATGCGCAACCAGGGGGCTTTTTATGTTTTCCCGAAAACGGATGACATTTCAATAGTTTCACTTCAAGAGGCAAAGATAGAAACTGTGCAGTGTAAATTAGTGAACAACAGAGGTCATTTCTTTTTCTAAATGTGAAGCTGCGTGGTGTTGTTTGATAAAATACAAAGGGGATTAACAGAGAAAGGCATATTTAGAGAAGATTGTCATAGATTTCTGTAATCTCTATTCTTTAGCAATACATGTGATGAATTATGCCGCATAGGAGCATGTGTTAATTAAACATATTAACTGTGCAGGCCCTTCAACGAGAACAAAGTCGGCTGCGGATGCAGAAGATGAGGGAACGCAAAAAAGCTGAACAGCCAGGGCAGACAAGATTGATGACAAGGGCAGAGAAAAAGGAGCAGAGACAGCCAGGGCAGACAAGATTGATGACAAGGGCAGAGAAAAAGGAGCAGAGACAGCCAGGGCAGACAAGATTGATGACAAGGGCAGAGAAAAAGGAGCAGAGACAGCCAGGGCAGACAAGATTGATGACAAGGGCAGAGAAAAAGGAGCAGAGACAGCCAGGGCAGACAAGATTGATGACAAGGGCAGAGAAAAAGGAGCAGAGACAGCCAGGGCAGACAAGATTGATGACAAGGGCAGAGAAAAAGGAGCAGAGACAGCCAGGGCAGACAAGATTGATGACAAGGGCAGAGAAAAAGGAGCAGAGACAGCCAGGGCAGACAAGATTGATGACAAGGGCAGAGAAAAAGGAGCAGAGACAGCCAGGGCAGACAAGATTGATGACAAGGGCAGAGAAAAAGGAGCAGAGACAGCCAGGGCAGACAAGATTGATGACAAGGGCAGAGAAAAAGGAGCAGAGACAGCCAGGGCAGACAAGATTGATGACAAGGGCAGAGAAAAAGGAGCAGAGACAGCCAGGGCAGACAAGATTGATGACAAGGGCAGAGAAAAAGGAGCAGAGACAGCCAGGGCAGACAAGATTGATGACAAGGGCAGAGAAAAAGGAGCAGAGACAGCCAGGGCAGACAAGATTGATGACAAGGGCAGAGAAAAAGGAGCAGAGACAGCCAGGGCAGACAAGATTGATGACAAGGGCAGAGAAAAAGGAGCAGAGACAGCCAGGGCAGACAAGATTGATGACAAGGGCAGAGAAAAAGGAGCAGAGACAGCCAGGGCAGACAAGATTGATGACAAGGGCAGAGAAAAAGGAGCAGAGACAGCCAGGGCAGACAAGATGGATGACAAGGGCAGAGAAAAAGGAGCAGAGACAGCCAGGGCAGACAAGATTGATGACAAGGGCAGAGAAAAAGGAGCAGAGACAGCCAGGGCAGACAAGATTGATGACAAGGGCAGAGAAAAAGGAGCAGAGACAGCCAGGGCAGACAAGATTGATGACAAGGGCAGAGAAAAAGGAGCAGAGACAGCCAGGGCAGACAAGATTGATGACAAGGGCAGAGAAAAAGGAGCAGAGACAGCCAGGGCAGACAAGATTGATGACAAGGGCAGAGAAAAAGGAGCAGAGACAGCCAGGGCAGACAAGATTGATGACAAGGGCAGAGAAAAAGGAGCAGAGACAGCCAGGGCAGACAAGATTGATGACAAGGGCAGAGAAAAAGGAGCAGAGACAGCCAGGGCAGACAAGATTGATGACAAGGGCAGAGAAAAAGGAGCAGAGACAGCCAGGGCAGACAAGATGGATGACAAGGGCAGAGAAAAAGGAGCAGAGACAGCCAGGGCAGACAAGATTGATGACAAGGGCAGAGAAAAAGGAGCAGAGACAGCCAGGGCAGACAAGATTGATGACAAGGGCAGAGAAAAAGGAGCAGAGACAGCAATGGAGAGAGAGGCCAAGGCCAAATGGTGGGAAAATCTGAATCCCCAGAAGAAACGTCGCGTCAAGGAGAAGAGAGCAGCACGTGAACAAGAAAGGAGGGCAAGGAAAAAAGGTAAAAATCTGTTTTTACAATTGAAACAATTTTTTTCTCAGATATCAACATATGTAATATGCTCCAGTATTATGAGGATACGCATTCCGCCTAGCTCTCATTTTGTAAATTCAACACTGGAATTATATTGCACATCATATTGCCCAGGACATTTGATCTTGTCTGTTATGCCAAATACTGTTTTTTGTTTTCAGGAACAAAAACAGATGCTTGTACTCCGGCCAGTGCAGAAAACGACAACATTGCTATTCTTCCACCTGTACCCACAAGTGCCTCTCCATCTTCCAACTGCACCCCCGTACAATTATCCAATTGCACTTCCTCTCCATCGTCAAGTCGCACTCCAGCAGCAAGAAGAAAGGCAAAACAGCGTGCTGTTGCAGCTCTTCCTCGGACCCCGTTTGAGATGGTGGAAACTATCACCGATCTCATGCAGACATTGACTCCTCGGAAGAAACGATTGCTTGAGAAACGGCAGCCAAAGTCCTCAGAGAAGACGGTTGGAGAATGCGTTCTTCAAGAATTAAAGAAAACGAGCATGAAACGAAACAAGAAGTCTCTTTGTGCTCGACAAATCTTGATCAATGCTTGCAGCGGTCACCTTCGTCAAAGAGGGTCAAGCTTTGGATTTTCAAGGAAGACTAAGGTTGCCTCTAAGGTAGTCTTCTAGACCAAAATGGACCTTTGAGTAATGAGTACCAGTGGTACATAGAAACTCGTTGAACATTTATCAGCCATGTGTGGTGCCAGCAGTCTTTAAGGTCTGAGCTTAAATTGATCAAAAAAAGCAGTTTTGTTGCCAGACACCTTCAATTTAGCAATACTTAAGAAAAACCTGACCACGGCAAGGCAGTTTTTAATGTGTTTCTAGCTCTCCATATTTTAGTCATTTGTTTGTGGTATATTATGATGTCATTCTTGTTATATCTATGGATTGCGGATGTTGACTTGTTTGTGTGGAGTGCTTGTGTTTCTTTGTGCATTTAGGGTTGTTGACTAGGCTGAGCCATGTATTTTGACCGCCTTTGGGTGATTTGTTATACGGATAATTTAGATCAAAAGTTATTTGGGTATTTTTCTGTCTCAAGATCCCCGTTTTTTTTTTGTTAATAAGTTTTACCATTGGTTGGTGTTGTCTGGGTGTAAATCCAAGGATCCTATTGCAGGCATAATGTATGGACTTTTTCTATATTTCCTGCCATTATGCAGGCGCCCCTATCTACAGTACCCATAGAGCATTGTCGATTTGGCACCGCGCGTCACATAGCTTGAAAAACAATTTTCGGAATCAAGTGTGTGCAGGTCCCACATTTGCCTTCAAAGGGTTTGTTGTTTTTCTGAAGAGCAACTTTTTGCTGTTCCTTTTGTTTGTTACGCCAAGTATTCTATTCTAGTACAAACGTTCATGGATAATCTGGTGGATAAAACTATGCCAAGTTACTTGGAATGTTGACTATTTCTAGCGATTTGTCATCAAGTGGACCACTTTTCGTCCGTTTTTGTCTGCAAGTTGTCGCATATACGCTAGACCCGTTTTTACGCGAAAACACTATATGGACACTGCATGTTTTGTCTCGTTTATATTCTTTAAACCTAATGATTTAGATACATTCTAGGTTGTCTAGTTGGTTTTGTAAAAACCCATTATGGGGTGGTAGAGAGAGATAGGACACGTGTCAATCGGGACAAAAAAAAGGAAGAAGATTCTTTGTTTCCAGGAGGAGCTGGGAACGCCATGTTTTCCATGCTATGCGCAACGTGTGGTACAGCCACCGTAGTTCATGTAGAGAGCCAAACAATAACGGGCTCTCCAAGGATCCGCTTCACCCCAGGGGATCTGAAGAATTCAGAGAGTAAAACCAGAGATCCACCTAAGCATGAGCTGGACCACGGGCGTTACAATGGCTTCAGCATTTTATTTAATAATTTTAGTTGAAAGTACGCAGACCATCAAAGTCGCGCGCCAGAGCAGATCGCGATTCACAGAATCAACGCTTTCGCGTACGTTCAAACGGAAGGCCACGTACAACTTGCCACGCCTGCTTGCCAAGACGTGCTTGAAGATTCCATTGGAATGTGAAGCGGGAGCGTGAAGGGGGAGAGTAGTAAACGTGGTCAATCGTTGAATTGGACTTCATCCTGAGCCCGACTTGGTTCGTGACATATTTGTCTTCGTCCTCCGCCCAGGGAGTCGCAAGCACACGGGCGTCGTCAAGATGGATGAAAATATTTGCTGAGTGTTGCTTAGTAAGGATATGCCTCAGATAGTGGTTTGGATCCATTCTGGAT